>CAUYSK010004627.1:0-134287 GCA_963575035.1 Avahi laniger | reverse complement strand
TTTTTTGGTAGAGGTGGGGTCTCACTCTTGCTCAGGCTGGTCTCGAACTCCTGAGCTCAGAATGATCCGCCCACCTCGGCCTCCCAGAGAGCTAGGATTACAGGCGTGAGCCACCGCGCCCGGCCTAGGGGGGCCTATATTTTAGTGCTATATTTTTATTGGTTTCCTTTTTATAAAAAAGCAAGACCAAAGTACACAGTGTTCAGATGACTTGCTTAAAATGAGAGGCATCTGAGTCACCAAAGTAAAGTTAAATTCTCCAAGCTTCCGGTCCCATAATATCTTTCTTTAAATATACTTTTTCCTGCAGATTCACTTTTTCAAGATCACAGGATGATTCTGTAGGAAGAAGAAAATCCATCTGACCTGCCTACACTCTAGTTGAGACAACCTCCTTGAAATCCATTTCTTTTCATATTCCAAAGAAATCCAAAGGTTTGAAACAACTGAGATGGCAAGATTTTGGAAAAAAGTGAAAGCCCAATGTTCTTTCAAAAATCTAGAAAGCCGTGTTTCTAAAAGTACAGATCAATAGTGTAAGCACATATTTTATTGATTGATTGATTGATTGATGGGGGCTCACTCTGTCACCCCGGCTGGAGTGCAGTGGTGCAATCATAGCTCACTTAACCTGGAACTCCTGGGCTCAAGCGATCCTTCTCAGCCTTCCAGGTAGCTAGGACTACAGGTGCATACCACCTCACTCAGCTAAAGCCCATATTTTAATATTGTCATATTTTCCCACTTGTACTATCTATGCTAAAGTATAGATAGTAGGAGAGAAGAAAATAGTCAAGCTTGTTGAAAGAGAAATGGCAAAAGATTCTAAAATAGCAGTGAAAACAATTAAGATCAACAGCCAATAGAAATGAAGACATCTTAAATTACTTGAGGGGTTCTTTTATATAATCAAAAGTAGTAAGAAGAGATGTACTTAAGACTTCAAATGGAAACAAAGTAGGGGAAGTATAAACGAAAATGGAAAAGAATATTATAGAAGAAAACAAGAATAGTTCTAATATGTAAAGAGGAGGAAGATGGAGGTATCAACAAGCCATTTGAGAGAAAATTCAAGTGAATTTTCAAAAAGCAGGAGAGACGACTTAAGAAATGAAATGACTTCTTGGTCTCAGTGTATGATACAGGATCAGTGAGGACAGATGCCAGACACAGGTCCATTTCCCAAGGGAAGAAGAAACAGAAAAGAAAATTGGTTTCCTGTCAGAACAGGTGTTGTGTTGACATGTGCATATCTGACAGCCAGGATTCTGAAGCTTTCCAACGGTCTGACCAGGCCAGTCTGAGGTTGTCTGCAAGACTTCAGGGAAAGGCAACACGGGGGAGCCTCAGTGATATGGTTTCAAATGTCTTTGGACACATGAGACATCGCAGTGGTGGGTAAGGAAAGTAACGGAGCATCCTGCTGTTGAGCACAAGGTTGAAGTTTGGGCTGAACTCAGTCGTAGCTCATGGTTTGATATTCTTAGCCATGAATTATAGGAAAAGAGCCAACTATCTGGTTAAGTCCAGGTGCAGGCAGATATTAACTCTCTAAACTCTCTTTGACCTTCTCAAATGCTGTGAAAGCTTTTTTGGGACTTTTCTTTTTCTTTCTTTTTTTTCAGGGGTGTGGTAGTGGTGGATAGTAAGTAGGAGGGTGGGTCTGCAATTTGGAAAGAATGTGGGAAATGGGGGTAGAAAGCTAATGTGCAATGTTCCTACAGAGTTTAGAATCTTGTTTCTTTTGAATGAAGCCAGAGCATGGCCTCCATATGCTCCGCAATTGAGACTCTGCAAGTGACACATTTACCCAACCATAAAAATATAAAAATAACAGTCTTGGGCTAGATCTGGGGTGAAACTATCAAACCACATCATAGCGATGACTTGAGAATGACATTTCTGACCTTGATTTTTAACTGAGAGGGCAATAGAGTCATGGTTATAAGCATGGGTTTAGGAATAAGACTGCTTGTGTTTGAATCCCTCTCCTACTTATTGATTGCATGATATGAAGTATCAAACTGTGTGATTTTGAGTAATGATGCCTTAATTTCCTCAGCAATAAAGCAGGGATAATGATAGTACCTATCTGTGACAGAAACATTGTTATGTGCCTACCATCCTGTTTCTTTTCCTTCCTGGGAACAAAGGAAAACCACATTTCCCGTTCTCTTTCTGCATCTATGTGGGGCCACGTGACTAGCTCTGCCCATTGGAATGTGGACAGACGTGGTTACACCACTACTTGGTTGACCCCCGAAACCTCCCACAAGATCTTCCATTCCCTTTCCCCCCTCTCACTGTTTGCTGGCCAGTTGCAGAAGATTCAGGAGAGGGTTCGGAGGCCCATGAAGCTGTTGCTGCCTCCCTGAAGTGTGGTGTGAAAATCTGTCTTCTAATCATCAAATTGATTGTGATGTAAGCAAGAAACAAATCTTTTATTGTGTGAAGGCACTAAGATTTGGGGATATTTGTTACAGATGTTAGCCAACTCTGATACTATTTCAAAGTATTAGTCACTCTTGATGAAAAACTGTATCTTAGGGTTGTAGTGAAGATTAAATGAGTTATTATATAAAGAGAATATTAGAACAGTGTCTGGTATATAATAAACTCTTGATAAATATTATCTTGCATATCATATGTGCGGAATTGGCCAGTTGGGTAGATCCAAGAACCGCACTTGATCCATTAACTTGAAAAACTACTACTTACATATTTTTTTTAGCAAATTTGGACACAGTCTGAGCCACCCATCCCTCATAATTACTACAGGGTTCATTGATAGACTTCATGTAATCACTTTGAGTCAGATGAGCAAGACACTGTGTTTGAATGGTTGGAAATCCGCAAGGACCTCTAAGTATCAGGCATTCCAGCTTTCCATAGGGGCTTAAGGTTAATAGTATATGTAAAGGACTTAGCACAGAACCTAGCCCAGTCTTAAGCTCATACTATAAATCTAATAGATGGTAGCTATAATAATAATAGTAATAATAAATGAATACATAAATCATCATCATATGAATCATTATTTGAATACTTGTTTTTATCTGAGAACTTTAGATTGTGTCTATATCATACTTCCTATGCCGGCTGCCATGGAATGCCGTTTCATGTCCTGACGCAGCTGCGGCCTTGCTTGTTGTATGAGGTCATCTCTATCTAACCTCTTGTCTGCCTTTCGCCTACTGCCATCGGAGGCCGTTACTTCTTATATTTGCTCGACCTAATGAGGCTAATTGGTCCCTGCCCTCTTTATAATATCCTTTACTTATTTACGAACTCTACACTGGTGTATTATGGGATATCATACATTAAATATGCAATATCACACTGAGATCTCAGCAGTAATTAGGCAGTGAAAGGTGATTTTTTGAAAAAAACATTAGTCTCAACTCTGAAATTCACTTTTCTTTAGTAGATTCAGTTCAATAGATAAAAACTTTAATGTTTCTTTAATGTGGAGATGAGCAAACCTGGCCACTTTCAGGTTTGGCAAACTATATCTGGCTATTTTCCAAGCATTATATGGTTGGCAACTGCTCAGATGTATTCTGCCAAATGCTTTCTCCCCTTAACCTCTAAGTGTGTATGTATTTCAAAGGGAATTTAAGCCATGAATTTCTGATTTATTCGCACTTAGCTGATCAAAGTTGTGGCTTTCCTCTTAGTTGACACTTACAGGTTCTAAATTTTGTTTCTTCAACCCAGGAAACCTGGAGATGCTGGCAGTTGCCACCCCCCACAGAAGAAACCAAACCGGTTGTCTGAGTCCGGGAAGTAGTTTGTTCACATCTTTCCCTTAGACAGAATTTAAAGTGATATTTTTCACCTTTGAATTATCAAAGGTGAAGAAAAAGAAGCACTTCCAAATCTCTCCTCATTGAGCTCACCTGAAATGGGAGCAGCCCCAGTGTTTTAAACGGGAGAGCCCTGGGGGCAGCCGCCCAGTTGGAAGATGTGGATGAAGGTGTCTTGTCCTGGAGCCCTGTTTACGTAGCCCTTCACCCAAGCCTGAGGGCAGGGCCGGCGACAATGGAGAGTGAAGGGTGAAGGGGGTGGGATATGGTGGTAAGGGCGAATCTTGGCAGCCACTCCTTACTGCTTCTGACTTGACAACACCCACTTTGGAGCTAGGACTGAAGTTTCCTGAAGCAGCAGGAACCACTAAAGTACTAGCTAGGCAAAGAGTGACAATGAAAGACAAATCTTTGCTAGGAAGGTATGGCCCTCCAGCACGCCAAACTCACAGGCTGGTTGAATGTCCAGGTTATTTTGCTATGATCCATTTTTTTCCTGGCAATGTTTTATAATATTGGCTTTCTTCCCAAAGATGACAAAGCATCTTGTGTGTGTGTTTAGAGGACATCCACACTGCAAATATTCCAGGGAAGGCTGTCTCCTATAAAGGCTGGTTGAAACATCCAGTAGATGTATTTTGTCCATATATGACGGTTGGAGTGATCTTACCTCAGACAGATAGGAGGTAGTCTTGGACTGACAAAAATCAATAACTGTGCAGTCATTTATGAGTTTAAAAACCAGCTTCAAACCAATGTTTTAAAAAGATGTGCCTGCCTCTCTACGTCTAGAAGACACCCATGAAGAACAAAGATTAAATGTATAAAAGAAAAATGTTGAGATACCTGCTTATCAACAACCATTGAATTTTATTACATTAGTAGGCTATAACTTTCAAAGACAAATATCTTTTTTTTTTTTTTAATTAAAAACAAGTGTGGACCCATGATTCCCATGCCCTGGTGTTCACGCCCTGGTATAATCGCTTCCCTGGAATATGGGCAAGACCTGTGACCTGCTTCTAACCCAGTAGAATATGGCAAAGGCTGTCACTTTCTTGTCCATGTTGTGTTATTTGAGACTGGCTCACATGGCAAGGGACTAAGGGTGGCCCCCAGTTGACAGCCAGCAAGTAGCTGGGGCCCTCGGTCCTCCAAATGCAAGAAGATGAACAACTTGGGGAGTGATCTTGGAAGCAGATTCTTCCCCAGTTAAGCCTCCAAATGAGGCTCTGATTGTGACCTTGTGGGACCCTTAGCACAGGACTCAGCTAAGCGGTGCCCGGACTCCTGAATCAGGATCTCTGAGGTAATAAATGTGTATTATTTTAAGCTGCTACATTTGTGGTAATTTGTTATACAGCAATAAATAGCTAATACACCATGTGTCTATCAAAATTGTTTCTCCTACTGACAAGTTTCATAGTGAAATAGTGAAAAAGAAAGCAGAGTTCTGTAGTCAACTGATGTTATTATTAAGTGGTACAATGAGCCACAGCTTCACTAGTGTTGAGTTACCACCAGAGCAAAATGAAAAACATTTAATCAAGGGTATGTGTGTCTTTTCTCTCTTTCAGCATAGTCAGAAAAAAAACCACAGGGAATCATCATCATCTGTCTCTCAGGCATCTAGATACTGCCTCAAGGGACATGTTTTGTTAAAACAAATGGAACCCAATGCATAACCCTTTCCCTACCCTAAAGATCACTGTTAGAATTTTTAAGGCCTCCACCCAAATGTATGAAATAATTAGGGCAGCTTATATATGTTTGCATTTGCATCAACAATTGACTGTGATTAGCAATTGCATCACATGGAATTTCTGAAATCTCATTCTGCCCACAGTGAAATCCGTACTTCTTACTGTGATTTACAAGGCCTACGGAATCTGGCGCAGCCTTTGTCTGTGGCCTCCTCGTTGGGCTCCTTGTTCAGTCTGTTTGCCCCACACTGACCTTCTTTCTGTTCCTCGAGCATGCAAACCAATCTTATGCCTAATTCCAGGGCCTCTGTCTGGAACGTTCTCCAGAATTCCCATAGCCGACTTCTCTGATTTCAGCCTCAAACATTTCCGCTCTCAGCAAGGCCTTCCCTCCCCAACGTGATCGACAGCCCCTTTCCGCCTCAGTCTGTAACTTCTTTTATTTCATTCAAGTCACTTTAGATACTACGCATTAGTATCTGAAGTTACGTGTTTGTGCATTTACTTACGTGATGATTCTATGTCTCTATAACTAAAACATAAGCAACATGAGAGCAAGGACTGTCTGGCGTTTGCAGCAAATTAAACAAGACTGCCACCCGGGAGGTGCTCAATAAATATGTATTGAATACACAAACGAAATAAAATGGGATTGTTACAACAACAAGGGTGCCACTACTGGATTTCTTCTTCCTCTTCACTCCTTCACACCCTCTCACAGGTTTGAAATCCCACAGCACTTTTGCCGCTAACTCAGCCGGCGTTTTTGCTTTGTCTGCACTTTCGGCACTATACAGGTGTTTTAAGGAAAATAGAACTTGTAGAGGCATAGCGCTGCCCTTCAGGACTAGGAAAATTAACTGGATGGGAAGATGCAGCTGCATAAATGATCAAAATCTAACTGCAAGGCAGTCACCACACCAGTATCTGAATATGAAATTGGTTAGGGAGTGGGAAGGAAGGGAGTGATTAGAAAATGCCTTAAAGGAGCTGATACTTGACGGGTGGGTGTGTCAGCGGGAGATGTGTCATGAGCATTCAAAATAAGGTGAAAAGAATAAAGGAAGGCCATGAACCTCCCAGAGTTTATATATCCGTTTGCCAGAGCAACGTATCTGCTTCCCAGTGCTTTAGAATCACTTATTTAAAAGACCAGCACTGGCCTCTACCTAACTGAAGAGTTCGGTTTTAGCCTCAACCCCAATTAGATCTAAATCTCTGGGGCTGGACTTGGGATTAGTATATTTTACAAAATCCCCAGTGAATCTGAGGAGCATCCAGAGTTGAGATCCCCTGCTAGCCTGAAATATCATCACAGGGTTAAATCAATGAGAAATGCCCCATAATAATAAGGGGAAGCTGTGACATACAATAGGTATGGCTCTGGAGTAGAATAGCCTAGGTTCAAATCTAGGCCCTTCAAGTTATCTGCTGGGTGGCCTTGGACAAGTGACTTAACCTCTCTGAGCCTCTGTTTACACATCTGTAAACTGGGGATAATTAACCTCTCTGAGCCTTTGTTTACACACCTGTAGACTGGGAAGAATTAATGTAGTTACCTCATAAGGTCTGTGGAGAATTAAATGAGATAAGGCATACAAAGCACTTGGTACAACGTGTGGCATATGGTTAGAGCTCAAATTTTTTTCATTATCATTATCTCTCTATGTCCAAAATTTTCCATTCTTCATAAAGGCGTGGGGAAGTGCAATGTGCATTTCTGGAGTCTTTGAATCCATCAGCAAATTATCGTAACTCTGAACCACAGCCTTAACCCAGAACATTGACGAATTCAAGCACATTTAGGCAGGGCTCCAAAAAAACAAGACTGAGGCTGGGGTGAGTCAACCTGGGAGCAAATTAAGTGTTTCTATAGAACTAAAATCATGAGTGCTGGGTGCAGCAGCCTCGTCTGACAAGGCAACCAGGAGCTCGCAATATCAGAACAACCCTTTCTGTAAAACATTACAGGACACTTAAATGAAACGTGGTGAAGCTTTTTCCACATCACTCGGATTAACAGTACCATCTTTCTCCGTCATTAGTGTGGACTCAGCGCTAGAACAAAAGTTATAACCTGAATCACTCTCTCTATACCTTGTTCTGATCACTTCACTCCAAAGTTCCCTACTATGTGTCCTGTTGAATATTTTTAGGACAAATCATTTGAAAGTTTCCCAAAGTTCTCAAAAACTAGCAATGTGCCAAGACTGAGACCATTTAGATTATTTATACTAATCAGAAAAGTAGTTTATTCCCTTGCACAGGAGTAGAGACTTCACTACATAACTTCGTTTTCGCATTTCTGTATTATGATGTTTAAGATGCATGTCTTGCGTACTGATAAATGCATGAAAAATAAAGTCTGAAAGAATGTCTTCTAATCCTTTGATAGTGGTAATTTCTGGGTAAAATTAAGGGTGACATATTTTTGTATTATTCTCTTTATTGCCATTCAAAATTTGGGTAATAACGTTTATTATTTTCATGATAAATGAAAGAAAAAACTAAAAGAAAAAAATTTAGGTGAAATAAAATGCATGTTTTACAAAAAGATTCTGGGCCTTTTGAAAATAAAAACTAGGTTTAGAAAATGCCAAAAATCTTCAACTTAGTAAAGAAAGAGCTGTCACTGAATATTAATTTTAAACATGTAGTGGGTTACGAAAAGCCTTCTATACAGGAAAGAGAAGTGAGAAAGACTTCTGGTTAGGAAAGGGTAGCCTTTCTGGCTCCCACTGGGTGGCTTTGAGCATCTCAGCTTCCCTTTCAAAGGCTAACTGATGAGGTGACAGCGAATACTCCATTGCATATGTTTGTGGAGAACAGAGTCCAGACCTCCAAGTGTGGCCTAGAAACACTCTCCCCAGCAAAGACTTAAGTCTCCATTTCACAAATTGAGTGTTTTTCACGATTCCAAAGGACTACCGTTCAACGTTTTTTTCCCTTCCATCACTCGACTCGGAAACATTCCTTTCTGTGGATTTTCATGAACTCCTGCCCAACACCAGGTGCAAATTGAAAAAATCCCACTGACCAATTTCAGCATAGGGAGGCCTACTGTTCTTTCAACAGAGCCCCTCTTTCAAGCCAGAAGTTCAGATCTTAGCCCCTGGGCACACAAGTCAGGGATTTTGCTTTCATCCACAAGCGTCACTCATGAAAAACTCCTTCTCTGTGGTATGCCTGCCTCTCCAGACCCCCGGCCTAGAGGCTCAGATACATTTGCCTGTGTGAACCTGGGGATGTGTGGGGGAGGAAAGCAGGAGAGATTCCTCACTGATCTTAACGTTTAAATGTACAACTGTCCCTGGCTCAGACATGTAATTTTCCACACACTGCAGTTTATGTGTGGTCGCCATTATCATTTGGCAAAAACTGTTGGCCCTCTGTATCTGTGAGTTCTGTAGCCATGGATTCAACCAACCGCAGGTGGAAAATATTTGGAAAAAAATTACATCTGTACTGAACATGTACAGACTTCTTTGGGTCATTATTATCTAAATGTCTTAATAATACAATACAAACAACACAGCATTTACATTGTATTAAGTGTTATAAGTAATCTACATGGGAGGATGTGTGTGGTTTATACGAGAGCTGTCCAGAAAGTATCCAGCCATGTAAACTGTTCTCATTATGTTAACAATGGCTGGATACTTTCTGGGCAGCCCTCGTACGTAAATACTATACTATTTTAGATCAGCAACTTGAGCATCAAGGATTTTGGTATCTGTGGAAGTCCTGAAACCAATCCCCCTGGAATACTGAGGGATGAATATACTTAACAGTGCATTGCTCTCCGCAGTTTGCAATTGAGAGACTATTGGGTGGCCTTCCCTACTCAGGGCACCCCACAGATGGATCATGATGTCAGCTCTGCCACCGACATCCAAGGAAGGACATGGTGCCTTCAGAAAGTCTGGCTGGTTCAAACAGGAATTCAGTTCTGGTTTCAAGTCAGTGCCCCTCAGTGCTTGTGGCTTGAGCAATCATTCAATTAAATTCCATTTTACAAGCATTTCTCGAGCATCTACTTTGTAACTTGGGTTGCCATAGATAATTAATCCAAGCACCTATTATTTAATTGAATTGCTACCTTCTTACCCTGTGGTGGGACTGGATGATCAGGATTGGTTCTCTATATCTGCCTCACATTTGCCATATAAATGTTTCATCTGCTATGGAAGGTGGAGTACACCCAGCTACTAAAGGTCTAACATTAGAGTTTTCCTGAGCTGAACTGATTAGGTTTGTCTCTATGGATTTGGTGAATGAACATGGCATCCAGACTCCCCATCTGAGGTACAGTGATGGGAGGCTTGGAATAATGTTTGCTGGGGTTGTTATTAGGCTTGGTCTACCCACTAGACAGCTCAAAGAAGCAGTGCAGATGGCATGTTGGAAGAAAGACATCAAATTATCTAGTTACAAACGCTATATAAAATTCTTGATCTATTCTGCAAACTCAGTGTATTGGTCAGAATAGTATAGGATACAGATGGTCCACTCATATTGGGTAATTCATGAAACAAATCAGAGATTATTGACAAAGGCATGGCCAGGGTTTCAGGAAACAAATAAGGGCAGTGAGGTACTCCATGGCCAGCAGCACCCGAGAACTGCTGCTGAAGCAAGGAGGAGCAAGGATACCAGAACAGGAGTGGGTAGCCACAGGGACAGAGTTGTCTGGAAAGAGATGTAGCTCTTGGTAGGAAGGTCCAGACAAACCAAAGCAACCAGGGCAGAAGGGAGGTGGGAAATAAATACCCCGACTCTCCCCTCTTTCTTTCTGATCTGCTGGTGTCTCCCATGAGCAGAACCCCACCAGGGGCTGGAGGACAAGAAAACCAAAAGTCCATCTGGGTCAGCCTCCTGGGCACAGAGGAGAATGTATTATAGGAGGTGAAGCATGAGCCTGGGGACAAACAAAGCTATCTAGAATACCGAGTTTTTGTAAGTACAGTGAGGACTCAACGAAGAGTGCAATAAATGTATTCTTTCTGGAAGCTAAAGACAAATGTGTAATTAGGGAGTTGATGCTTGAGTTGATTCTGGTACAGGTAGACGTCTGATCTAGATGGAAGGGGAAAACACTGTGGGCCCAACATGGCTATAGAAACGGAGCTTCAGGAAACAGCTGTGGCAAGGCAGAACCCTGAGAGCAGAGGGGCTGGGCTGCGGAATCCTCACATGCCAGGACAAGGCACTGGAATTTCCCATGGACTTCAAGCAGGGAAAGGTCTGTGGACCTAGATTTTAGAAAGTCTGTTAGCTGTATAGAAGTGGGATTAATGATGTCGTGGAGCTTCAAACCCTTTTCTGGAAACAGGTAGGACAAAGAGACTAGGTAATCAAAACACATAAATGAATCCCTCCCAACTATGACAGTCCCAAAGAATTTGGTTTTGGTAATAGCCAAGAAGGAGTCAGAACAATCATTTTCCTTTATAACCCAAACGGTGATTATGCTTAATTATCTTTTCCACGAGATGGCCTTCCTCTAGGTCCTGTGTATTCTTTCACAGAATCTGCAGGCGTTCTTTGACTGCATCTAGAGCACTTTGAACACATGGAGCGGCAGGGCCAGGTCCTTTTTTGTCTTAAACTTCTAAGGAGCCTTCTTTGCCATGGGAAGTCCTCTCTGGCCGACTCTCTTGCTCAACTCCTACACTGCTTTAAATAGCTTCCACACTACTTCACATTAAATTATGTACACACTATAATTTTCTCTGAGTTTGTTGTTAATTTTGATTAATTAGATTGCAATCTCCTTGAATGCACAGTGCCTAATCCTGCTGTGTGTTCCTCACCACCTCCTCCAGTGCTAAACATGCTCTCAACACAGACAGGTATTTGTTTTTTTAGAGCAGGTAACTATTCTCTACCCAGGAAGTGATTTGTGCTTTGGAAGGTTTTCTTACAACTTTCTGGAGTCTCTCTATAAGATAGTTTATGCCTTTAAGTACCCATGGTCCATACTTTCTGAGCCTAGGAAAAGTATTTATTTAATCAGAAAAAAAGCATTTTGAGCACCTATAGTATGCAGAGACTAGCCCAGATAGTTAATAAATGTAATAATTTGGACCATAAAAATAAGAAAATCTGGACTAATGCATTAGTGATTAAAAATGGCCTACTGTCATATTTACAATTTTGCAGAGACCTACGAAGCTTATTCAAAGATTGAATACTGGAGGAGTTTTAAACACAATAGCAGGGCTCATGAGTGAGCCATTTTTGGTTAGGGAAGTCCTTTAGCATTTGTCATATTATACCAATTACAAAGTGTATAGCTGTCAGAAGCCTAGAATGGGAACACAAACTCTTACTCTTCTTTTAAAACCTTGCTGAACTATGGGAGGCTTTCCGGATGATTCCCCACAGAGTTCCAGGGAGTCATTCCAAACTCAGTATTTCTATAGCTAGTGCTTCCTAAAATGTTGTTCTCAGTTCTGCTCTTCAGAGTAGCCCAAGGGGTCTTGTTAAGCCTACACCCATCGCAGATCTACTGAGTCAGAATCTTTGCACATACACCCCTGAAGTATTCCATTTTTAACCCACTCCTTAGGTGATTCTTACACACACTGATGTTTGAGAATTACTGCTATGGCCTTTTGTACCACTAGTTGGTTTAAATCTTGGTGTTTCATGTGTGTGTCTATCATTTCCATTAGACACTGAACTTTTTAAAAAACAGGAGCCATATGTGAATATCCATCCTCCAAACCTGGTGCAATTCCTGGAATATAGTAGATTCTTATTAAATATGTGATCCATTTCTAACAAATGTAAGAGCTCCCCATGTATCACCATATTCATATGCCCATACCTTAAATCTATACAATATATTCTAGACATCAATTGCCACATAAATACTTACCACAGAAACTGGTGCAGTGTTACTTCAAGTGTATTCTATTGGTCAAGCAGTCATGGAGCATGTCTATATTTAAGCTGAGGGGACATAGGTCCCATCTCTCATTGAAGGAATGTTGAAGAATTTATAGTCATTTTTAATCTACCACACAGCACTGGCCAAAATCTATCTAAAGCAAACTGGGTATAACTCTTTAATCTGGCTTTATGGGCCTTTCAAAGAGCCAAATAAATCAATCATGGTGTGTCATTTAGGAAACAAAAGACATGAGAAAGTGTATAAAACTGAAAAGAAAAATCCAAGGATTTTTCTAGTGCCTATAGCCCTTTATAGCATACTGCCTAAGTGACTTGGCCACAGGACTTTTGGACTGTGTGGTCTCCAATAGTTTGAATTCCACTGTGGCCTCCAATATTTCTCTCCCCAGAAGGTAACCAGACATTTCAATGGTGGTGAGTGGAATAACTGGTACTCCCTATCAGTCTTAGGGTAAGGTCAGAGATTGGAGTTACAAAAGGGTTAGAAAATCCTGGGAATAGGCCCAGGGTATTTAGTATTTGGCCCATGAATCTTCTACTGTAAGAATTCTTTTAGTTTGCCTTATTGGGGTTTGAACTCTAGATGCCTCTTGATTGCAAATTCTCTTCTCTTCTCTTTTCTCTCTCTAATCTCGCCAATGTGCCTAAATAAGATATCTGGCCTGATCCTCACCCACCCTATTCTGTGCCTGGACAAAGTACATGGCCTAGCAAATAGACATGGAATCAACTAAGCAGTCAACTATTAGGTAGACAAAAGTGAAGAACTTTACTTGGTCAATACAGAAACTGAAATAAGCAGTCCTTGTGAAGCTAGGTTAAAATGTCATTTCAGCTAAAAGCCCTTTTGTTGAGCTTGAAAATTCTTGGCTAAGGGGTAGGAGTGGTAAGTGCTTTATGAGTCATGAGAAGGTCAAAGATCACCTTTCAACTTTTCAAACTAACCCTGGCTACTTATGGTAGATTTTCTTTCTTTCCCTCTTCCCCCTTCCTCTCCACCAGCTTCATCGTTTATGTCCACTTCATAGTATATCTATAATGAATTTAGATCCAGTTCAAGGAATACACAGGAGGACTTCAGCTCCCAAAGCAGGCTGCTCTGTAGGAGGGAGAGAAAAAGAAAACACCCTGGGGCAGTTCTGTGTTTCCAAAAGATTAAAAATAATTAAACAATAAGATATTCAACTTGGATTACTGCAGACAGTGATTAATGGCTCTTCTCCTCTAATGATGTCCTCCCTTAAGCTAATCCTTCCCAGCCTCATTTCAAAGAAAATGTTGGTTAACACTTTATTTGTTTCATTCCATGTACTCTTAAGTAAATCAGGGTTATTATGGCCCTGACATTCTTAACAACCAGCTGCCTCCCTCTCTCCCTTCTCAGAATAATTGAGGGTGAAAGGAAGGAGACATTTCCAAAGGCATCAGTGCTTAACTGAGAATTATCTATCTATCTAAGTCAATAAAGCAAGGACCAGCCACTATGCTGCTGGTGGAAGCTAGAGGTCAGAGCATCTCCCAGCCAATGTGCCTAGCACTGTGTCCACCACAAAATAGGTACTCAATAAATGCTGGTTGAATAAATAAATTATAGAAACAATTCCTTTGCTTTTTTGAAGTGGGAAAGTGAATCCTTTTCACAGGGACACAGACTAAGGTAAGTGATGTTGATGCTACTGGATCCCATAGGATTTCTCAGGTTTCATAATGGGTTAGTGTATTCATTCAACAAGCATTTATTGAGCACCCATTTTGTGCCAGACCCTGGATTACATCATGTAGTGTATTAAAACTGGATTTTCTCTAGAGGCAGGGACAGCAAATCGTAAATAAATAATTACTTCATCAGACAGTAGATAGCAGTTATGTCCCACTTAAATAGTTCCTAGAACATTGAGGTACTCTGGAAATACTAATTGAATAGATAATGATATAGAAAAACAACAGCCACAGATGATTTTGAGCATGACACCTCCAAAGCTTGTGTCCTTGAATTTTAATGCAGGAGTCTCGCAGCCCAGTGCATTCAAAGGAATGGTGGGTATTCTTGGATTATTAAATTTAAACTGTAAAAATGTAACAGAAGCATGAATTTTAGCTTTTCTATTTCTTCTTACTTTAATGTGGCCAGGTGGAGAGCCTTTTGCACTGGGAAAGTCAGGAGGGTCCCTTGTGAGCTGACAATTTACCAAAACCATATAGAGATTGCTAAGATTATTTAGAAGTATGGCAAGTCAATTTTATAAGTTCATGATAAATTTAATTCAAAATCAGCCTTGATCTCTGACATAATGATGAGGTTTACATTAAATTTAGCAACATTCACTACGTATTTTTGGATATTTTCCTAAAGGAATTTATCGACTTCCAATGTGGATTTCTCAAGCATGGAGAAACTTAGGTTTTATTCTATAGTCCCACTAGTAGACCTGAAAAAAAATAAGGGTTTGTTCTTAATCAAATGTACTTAGTTACATCTGTCTTTATTCACCCAAATTAAAAGTTTCCCACTTCCCCTTTCTAGCATTCCCCTTTCCCCATTCCCCTTTCTAGCATGCAGGAATAGAGAAATCCCTTACAATGATGGGCTTAAAAAGACTGAATGGGCACAGTGTATGTAAGTTTAAAAAAAATGTTTCTATCCTGTTCAGTTGCTGTCAAAAAGCAACTAAATGCAGCCTCTATGTAAGTTGGAGCTGGGCCCCTGAGCATCCCATCCAGAAATGTAACTCCCTGGCTCTCTGACTGAAGTCCCTGTCCCTACATAAGCAAGAAGCTGAACCCTCAATCCAAGGAATGCTTTGAGAAGCCACAGAAACATCTACTCCAACAAGTATGGCAAAGACTCCCATGGGACTGTCTTCTTAATAGCCACAGAAGCACTGGGCCAAGTGTCTTTTGAGAATATTATCAGTACTTTCTTTCATGAATAACACAAACCAGATTTCTTAAAGGACCAAGCTTCTATAAAAACATCTTTGTATGTATGCCTGAGTGCCTAATTTATTGGCTACCACCAGCGCTCACCCAATTTTTGGAATTCAGTATGTAGATCAATAAGGGAAAATGAAGAGCTTCTGTAACAAACAACTACAAATTGCAGTGGCTTAACATAATCAATGTTTATTTCCCACTAGTGCTGCAGTCCATGAGCACCGGATGACCTTCCTGGGTAGTTTGCCACCATATGATGACTCAGGGATCCAGGCTCCTTATAGCTTATGTCACTGTCATCCCAGCCTGTGGACTCTTTATCATAGAAGGAGAAGAAAAATCAAAGAAAATTGTCTAGAGAAATTTGTCAGGCCTGGAAGTAGCATATGTCACTTTTTGTCCCCATTCCATTGGCCAGTACCCAGCATACATCTCCGATCTAACTGCAAGGGAGGGGAGGAAATTTAGTGTGCAAATTTACAGTGTGCCTAGCAAGAGGAATCAGTAAATATCTCCCTGGTCTCTGCTATGAATTTTATGCCTTAATTAACAACACATAGAATGGGAGAAACAGAAAGATCCTAACATATTAAAGGGTTGAGGAGAAGATCATCCTACGTAATGCTCCCTGCATTGTACCAGCAAAAAAAAAAAAACACACACACAACAAAGAGGGAGGGTGGCTTGCTTAGTGGTTAGGAGTGTGTACTAAGGAATCATCCTACCTCAGATCACATCATGGTTCTGCCACTCATTATATATGTGATGTTGGGTAAATTGTTCAATTTCTTAGTATGTCAGAATGCTCTGTGAAATAGACATAATAGTACCTACCTCTTAGAAGGGTTACTGTAAGGATTTCATAAGATTAAGTATTTGAAGTGCCTGTCCACTGGGGAGGCTGAAAGAGAGGGTAGTGAGGGAGTTCTGGAAGAACCCAGGCTCTGAGATGATATGAGGTGGGAGGTGCTAGTAAACACAAATGGCAGGGGAAGAGGGTATTAGGAAAGCATCCTTAATTTGGACCAGGAATTCACTGGATTTCCAATGATACAGGCCTGTCACATGTCAAATCAACTTGTTAAAGGTGGAATTGCTTTTTACAGAAGCAAGTAGAAGTGAACCCTTACATGGCTACAGAAATGTCACATGGACCTTCAGGACAGGGAGAAAACCAAATCTCAGAACTGTTGAAGCTGGGGACTGGAACCCTTTAGGGAACCAAAGGTCCCTTCTTTCCTTCTCTTATCTTTGTTTCTCTCTCCACATTTGCTTCATTTTGTTCTCCTTCCTGCAACTGATCTTTTTTGTTTTGTCATGGTAGAAAATGGCCAACATTTTATATATATATTATATATATAAAACATTTATATATATTTTATACAGGAGGAAAACCAAACTAACCTGGAATCTTACACCCAATTCCAAGTTCCTGGGGAAGGATCTGAGTGGCCCAGTTTGGTCGGGTGCCACCCTTCGTCCATTTGACTTTGGCCAGGTGGTTGGATTCATGTCACGGGAACATGACTTCAATAGTATTTCAGAATGGAGATTTAATTCAAAAAAGAGAGGGGGCTGGGTAGACTCATTCTTCAGGTTTGTGATCACAGATTGCCGTCTGACATCTTTTTTTTGACTTATTTTCATTATCATTTACCTTAGTTTTTCATGTGCTTATATTGTTTATCCTCAATTAGGTTATAAGTAACTTAAAGCTAAGAACTATATGCTAATTTTTTTTTCTATTCCACCTAGTGCAGTTCATTATAGTATGTGGAAAAATATTTATTGAATGAATGAATAAATGATTAATCCCAGGGGAGTGACTCTTGCCAACTCAATGGCTTTAACAGATCAGTGTGACACCTGGGGATGTGTAACTGCCTTAAAGAAATTGGTTGAGTCATAAAAAGATGATGCATAAGAGAATCTGATACTTTCCAGCTGATTTTTGGAGCCCTCCTTGCAAATGACTGTTTCGAGGCTCCAAAAATTAATCTACCAGTGACTACTATTACTTTTGCTTATCAGTCCTTGGTTGCTGCAGCTTCACTGAATACTTTGACACCTCTTTCTGTCATCACTCACTCTTAAAACGGAACCTCATGATATACAGTAAAAAGAGTGTTTTTCACCTGAATGCTACCATTATGGTTGCATATAGTAATTAAACTTAAAGCTTACTTAGTGCATTCGTTACTATAGCACTAAATTCTTGGCTCTTCAATCCTCCTTATTGCTAATTCATTCATTCATTTATTCATTCATTGAGTAACTATCTGAGCACCTCCCATGCACACTGTCTACACAACAGTAGTTAAGACCCAGTGCCTCCCTCAAGGAGCTTACTATCAGGAGGAAAAGCAAACAGGTCAGCAGAAAGTTACTGAGGAAGCAATTATAATATCCACCTTTTCCACATTTGTGGTTCTTCAGACATCAGTTGGCAAATGAAGAAACTTACAAAAAAATTTCCTTCCATAGCATCTAAGTAAAGAGAATCATTTGGAAGGCTACAAGTATGTCATGGTAAAAATGTGTACCTAATTTAACAGATGCAATTTTATGCATTTTCTATTTGTGGTAACCACAGTCTATATTTCTTTCCATCTGTTTTCAAGTTGAAGTGTGACCACAGCGAAAGTGAAGGCCCTCTTCTTTTTTTTTTTTTTCCCCCTTTCTAGTCTTTTTCCTCCATTTGATTTATTCTCATTAACCTGGAGTTCAGTTCCCGAAGGGCATAGTAATGAGAGAGCGCTCCCTGTGGGACTAGGTGAGTATGGCAATGAGAGTTAACAGCTGTCTCAAGAGGTCAGTGAAGGAGGAGTAAGTATTTAATTCCACTCCCCTCCCTCATTGCAGTGAACCGTCTGAACACCTTTGAGAGACCCACTTGTGGAGGGGAGAAGCCAGCGCTTTACCTTGGATATTTAGAACCTATTCCTATAGCATCATCCAGAGAGAAAAAACAGTTAATTGCTAGTTCTATCTGCCCCACCACATCCCCAATAATTGGCAAGAGATCCCTTTGGAAATTCAGAATAATGCCGCTAGATTCAGGTGAAAGACAGAGGTGGCTGTCAACCATTTTCCTACAAATCTAAGCAAATACTTCATTCCCTCATCTCTCCTTCAAAATGTAACTATGGAAGACACAACCAACCAACCAATCAACCAAAAAACACCACAATACTCTAAATGCAAATGGAACAAAGACTCCTGGTGTTAGATAAAGGATTCCAATGTGAGAAATACTCAAGGTTCTTATGGGGGTTCCAGATCTTCTGGTACATATAAGTACAAGGTTTGGTTTTGCAGTAACTTGTGAGTCTCAGAAGGCTGCAAAGTTAGCAGGCCTTTTGTGAGAAGTTGTTCCATTATTTAGTCAGCGTAGTCACATAGAAGCCCCCAGGAGCAGTAAAAGCCAACGTGAGACCAGGCCTGCGGGCAGAACTGTTCTTTTTTATGTC
Organism: Avahi laniger; assembly: GCA_963575035.1. NCBI lineage: Eukaryota > Metazoa > Chordata > Mammalia > Primates > Indriidae > Avahi > Avahi laniger. Next base: position 115,456 of record CAUYSK010004627.1, on the reverse strand, counting down.
TTCTTCAGAGGCCCTTTCTAAAGAAAGCATCACCACATATTTAAAACATGATGGGCTTGGTCTGACTTCACTTTGGGTGGTGCAAAATTTTGCCCGTTTTTTTCCAATTTGAGAAAATGTAAGCGCTGGCATTGCGATTAACCCTGGGAGGCTCACTGCTTATTCCCCTCCTGCATTTACAGATTGTACCATTCCTACTTCGTCTCCTCTTCCAGAGAAATGTGAATTCATTGTTCCACCATTACACCGTTCAGTTTCTGCCAGTTAAGTGGTAACAAATTTCAACTGCTTCAGAGACGGCTTTTCTCTTTTTAATTTCTAGGTCTGTATATCATAATTCTGAGGTTGGTCATGGTCGAATCACAGCTGGGACTTGTCTGATCTAGACCTAGGTGCCAGATACATAGAGATTAGAGCTTGGCAGCAGCCGAGGGCCTTCATAACATCTTTGTGTACTTTCAGTACACAAAGTAATTTAGGTGGTAGCCCTGTTAGAAAGAATCTGCATGTGGCTTTGAGAAAAACATTTATTAAGTTTAAAACAACGATATTTATTAAGTTTAAGATGAGCATACATGATGTCTTTTTCCCCCCAGAATCCATAACAAATAAAAAAGCTACCATAGATGACAAGATAAACTTGTGTCCTATATCCAGCAAGACTGAAGTCCACATTGGTTGTGAGAAGAGAATGCAATTTGTGTTTCAATGCCATTTATAAGTTGCTTCTGTCAGCCTAAGTTGTTAAACTCTAAAAATTAAATGTTTAAAAGCTGCTCAAGGATTTTATGACATCTGAATTCTAAAAGCAAAAAAGTATGCACTTTTTTCACAGTTATGTTTAAATAATCACCTTTTAAAAAAAAAAAAAAAAAGTAAGTGCAGAGTGTCCTTAATATACCCCAGGTAAGGTAGAGGCCATTTAATGGCTGGAAACACTGAGCACAGGTATTGGATGATTCTCTCTGATTTTCTTTGATAGTTTATTTCTGACACTTTCCTGGTCTTCCCAGATAGCCCTATCTCTATAGTCAAGCTTGGGAATCAGTCATACAATTCAGGAACAAGCTTTTTGGCCAGTGAGCACCTAAATCTATTCCATGTGCCATCTGGACCTCAGTTGGACAGCATTAGGGGACGCTTTTGAAAATGGGGGCCGAATGTTACCTTCTCTGTTCCAAGTCAAAAGACTGCAGGGATCGCCTTCAGCAGGCACTAAAAGTCTCCCTGCAGGAATGATGAACTCTGACCCCAGGGGGTATCTGCTCTTAGACGCAGCTTAGATCTCCTGCCCAAGGTATAAATGGGGATACAACCATCCCCCAGCTCACTCTGCAAATCCCTGAGCTCTCTTCTGAGTAGTTCCTCACACATTCTGACCTGAGTTCTAATTACAACTCTACCACTTACCAGCTATGTGACCTGAAGCAGGTCACTTCCTTCCCTTGTCTGCAAATGAGGATGATAATAGCACATAACTCCTGGAGCTGTTGTGAGGATTGATGAGATGACACATGCCAAGTGCTTCATACAGTGCCTGACATACAGCAAGAGTCTCATCGTTACAATCATGAATGTTACAATATGAATCTGGGAAAGAGTCCAGCTGGTTTGCAGGAGAAATCATTCAAGTCATAGATTCCCTCATTTTGGAGACCAAATGCCTACTGACGTCAATAGCAGAGTATTTGTCAGGACTAAAATTCTCTTTCTTTGATTATTCTCCAAACTTAGAATCAAACTCTGGGTCTATGTAGGATTGGAATGTTGTGGCTACCTGATACAAAGCACAAGTCTTTAATAATCAAGGCAGCTTAGAAATCTAGTAGTTCTCTCCCATGAGAGCCATTGCCAGTTTTTCCTCTGAAATGGCTCTTGTATCTGTCATACCACTCCTCACTGCCCTTTGGGGAGGTATGATGCCTCCTCCTGACCTCCTTGACCAACACTCTACCTCCTGAGAGTGATTTCAACATGGGGATCTAGACAGCCATGTGGCTCCAGGAGAACTCACAGGCACAAACCAGTACTTCCCACACCTAGATCAGCAGAATCACCTGGGAAGTGTGTTGACACGAATACAGACTCCCTCCCTCCCCACTTCTGTCCCTCAGGCTTTAATTCGCTAGTCAGGACAAGGAGCTAGGAATCTGAATTTTTCACAAAATTCCCCAGGTAGTTTGGATATAGCCATCAGACTCCAGTGGGGGGACTGGCCTTTGGAAACTTTGGTCTGGGTCACCCACCACAGCTCAGTTAATACTCTCTTAACTAATTGGTTTATTGTGTTACAAGGGATATGGAACCAAGGCAAAGAGAAGGAAAGCCAGGGCAACAGTGAGGCAGCATTCTAAGGCAACAGATCTTTCAAGGGGCGGGATATGAGAGGCAGAGATGAGTGGGGTTGAGGGACACAGAGGTGAAGGTGAGAGTACACACCTTACCATTGAGTTTGGGAAACCTGGGAGGAATGTGGGATGTGACATGGATAATGGAGGAAAAGGTGACTCCAGAAACAGGGCTTTGAAGAGAAAGGACAGAGAGGCAGGAAAGAAGTCTGAAGGAAGCCATGCAACAATTTAGGAAGGACTGACTGCACCAGAGGTCCAGCCCTGGGGCTTTCCAATGCGCGGAACAGAAGGGATTTCAGGGCCAAGGTAATAAGTGGTTCTAGCCTGAATACATGAAGATGGGGTCATGGCTGGGCTGCATGCTTGTTTCAATAAGGAAAGTTGTGGACTGTCACCAGGATAGGGGAAAGAAGTCAGGGTTGGCCACCTTGGATGTCTCACTCTGAGAGCTCAGGAGTGGTTCAAGTGAATTTGAAGAAGAGCAAAATCACGGAATGTGACTCAGGGAATGATCTATTTAATAGGAAAAATATTTGATGCTGATGAGTCTTTGCCATGGTTTCACTAGTTGTTTTTACAAAAGTAGACGAAAAGATACCAAAGTCACACTGTCCTAGGCCTTTGATTTTGTACAGAGGCTAGGGGTGAAACCCTGAAGGTGTTCCACAAATGGGGCAAGAATCAAGAACCCAGTGGGCAGAAGTCCCCTGACACAAGGGAGTCATCACAGGGATGAGCAAAGATCAGTCCAGGAGAGGAGTTGGGACTATTCCTAGAGAGAAGAAGACTCTTCTGTGTGAAAATAAGTACTACTCTGAACTCTGCACTGGTCCACTGGACTTCTCAGTACCTCTTTGGCCCCTCTTTGGCCTCTTGCCAGGGCATGTGGGACCCTCTGGGTACCTGTGTGCCCTGCCCAGGCCATGAGGAATTGGGAGCCCTGCTGCAGGCCATTAGCACAACCCTACCAAAGCTCTCGGTCCTAAAATTCACTGCATGTGGCAGTGAGCTGAAAGTGAGGCTTCCCTAGAGACATGGAGCCACCCACGGCCAAGCTTCAAGAAGCAGGCCACTAACCCTGATATTCTTCTGTTTGCTTTTAGCAAACTGGATATTTCAACAGCTTCTCCATCCCAAGTTCCCTTCAGGGTTTGGTCCTGTAGTAGACACTGGGGTTACCTCCCTCTTTCTTTCCCTCTAACAGAATCGCGGTTTTGTTTAGGTATCCTCCCCATTCTTAAGACAGCCCATGTACTCAGGAAAAGCTGGCCTCACTTCCAGCCCCAGGAGTGGTCATGTGACCTGATTCCAGCCAGAGATTTATGAGGGGAGATCTCAGCACTTCTAGAGAAACTTTCCTCTCTTCTAACAAAGAGCTGCAGAGAGAGATATTCTCCCCCTCCTTCCTCTGCAGAGTGCCATGTCTGGATATATCATCCAGAATTTCTGTAACCTTCTTACCACCAGCATGAGGATGACACTGACATTAAAGGTGGAAGATTGGAAAGAGAGTAAGAGGATGAGTCTTTCTTTTAAGACATTGTTGAGCAATAGAATTGGCTAACTCTGAAGTCCACTCCACTCCTGGATTTCCAATTACATGAAATAACACACTTTATTGTTTAAATCAATCTGAGTCAAGGTTTCTTTTACTTGTAGCTGAAAGCATTCTAACTGCTAAAGTTCCCAAGGGGAAGGGGAAGCATCTGAACAGGTCTTTTTCATTCTTTTCCCCAAACCCCAAAGCAATGGAGGGATGATTTCCATTTGTTATTCCATTCTCTTAGGGACTCCCTCCATCATATTCTCCTTCCTCAATTGCCATTTGTTCTTTTTTGTAGTCTCCAGGATTTGCACCATGGTTAGGATTTCTTTTTAATTGATGGAAATCCAAAGGGAAGAAGTTGTTTGATACAGAATAATAAAGGGAAGCAGAGGAAAGTAAAGATCATGGGTGAAAAATAGGAACACGGTATGAAATGCTCAAAATGTTTCATGTACAGAGTGGTCGTGGCACACATCACAGTGCAAATCCAAGGCACCTTTCAAGTCCAATGTCCCAATATCCTTGGGGATCCTTTCTATGGAGCTGTGCTGTCATATACAGTAGCTACTAACAGTTAGCCACTTGTCCTAACATCCATACATGGCTGTTTACATTTTTAAATTAAATTAAATTAAATTAAAAGTGCTGTAGTCACACTAGCCACACTTCAACTTTCAGGAGCCACATGTGGCCACCATATTGAATAGGACAGAAGGAGAACATGTCTATAGCTGTGTCAAGTTTATTGGACAGCACTGTTATAGAGTCGTCTGTTTATTCAGAATGAAATGAGAAGCAAGAGAACAAATCCCAGGCTTAGGAAGCATGGAAGAGGGGTGGCAGAGTGGCAAGGACATAATTTTGTCACTATAAAATTGCCCTGGGTTTGAGTTCTGGCTTTTTCACTTATGTAGCCTCTATGAACCTTAGTTTCTTCATAATTAAAGTGGGGAAAATAAACAGTATTTATCTTAGAGGAGTATCCTGAGGATGAGAGTAGATGTATATGAAACACTTAAGGAAGGTTCTTACCACGTTGTAGATGCTCAATGATATTAAGTGCTATTCTGGTTTCATTCCTTGGGGGCGAGTTAACACAATTCTGTTTTGTCCACATAATCTTCTCCACCCTTGATACTCAAAGTGTAGTTTAAGACCAGCAGCTGCAGCATCACTTGGGAGCTTGTTAGAAAAGTAGGATCTTGGGCACCAACCCAGAGCTAGTAAAGGAGAACCTACATTTTGACAACTTCCCCAGGTGATTTGTATGCATATTAAAGGTTAAGAAGCACTGATATATTCAGCATGGCAGGCAGGCAAAAATTCAAAATAAGTAAACTGCGTGACTGGCCAAAAACAATTTTGATGGTGAACTATGGAACCCCAACCATAACTGAGGTGCCCCAGTTTGAAGAGCCTGTAAGAGTCTATGGACAAGCCCAGCAATGACGGAGCCTGAGAAGGACCACTGGGACAGAGGGCCCTTGCATCATCCCAGCAAGACAATTATGCACAGACTCTCCCACTTCTCTGGATGGGGAACTTAGTTGTATCCCTGAATCTTCCTAGGAGGTAAGCTCTTGCTGCATAGCAAATTACCCCCAAAACCTAATGGCTTAAAACAATAAGTTCCCATGAGTAAGAAATTCAGATGGAGCATGGATCTGAGCCCTCAGCTAGAAGACTTGCAGGTTGGGGACTGGAATCATCTGAAGGCTTGCTCAGTCACATTTCTGACCATCCATAGTGGCTGTCATTTGGAGGCTCAGTTAGCACTGCCAGCTGGAACCCCACCCATGACCTCTCCATGTGTCCTAGCCTTTCTCAGAACAGGGTGGTTGAGCCTCCAAGAACAAGCATTCAGAGAGAGAGAGAAAGAGAAGAAGGAAAAAAGAGAGAGAGAGAAGGGGGAGAAATAGGGAGGAGGAGGGAAGAAGAAAGGGAGGAAGAGAGGGAAGGAGGGAGGAAGATAAAGAGAGAGATACAGATAGAGAGAAAGAGAGAGAATGGACCAAACTGCAACCATGTTGCATTCTGTGACCAGCCTTGGCTGTCATGTAGCATCACTTCTGCCACATTTTATTGGTCAAGTTCTGCCTGGATTGAGAGGAAGGAAAGATCAACCCAACCTCTCAATAGAGATGCATCAAAGTCACATTGTAAGAACATTGTATGGGAAGGGATATTTTTGTGATGGTCATATGACTGTGGCCATCTTTAGAAAATCAAATCTACCATACAAATATTCCTTTTGGTTCAAGTTATTTCAGATCTCAAACTGCTCCTCCAACCATCGTCACCATTAACAAGTTTTTATTTAGTGTCTTTCATGTGTAGGGTGCCATATTCTGATTCATATTTATTTTACAGCAAGAGCTACAGGGCATTCTTCTCCTTTTGGTGTACTATGATCTTGGGAATTCTTACATTATTTTTTTCCCAGGAAAAATAGCTTCAAAGCTAGTTTCATTTTCCATTCCATCTTGTTCTTTTGCATTATTTCATTACAGTCAAACTCTTTGAATGTGACATAAAGGACTTTGAAAAATAAAGTAAGAATAAGTGTAATAGGTGAAGATAATGGTTCATTCATTGGTACTAAGTCCCCAAATTGGTTTTTTGTTACTCTGCAGCTTGAGATTCATTGCTAATGTCAAATAAAATAATTACAGCAAAATGTGCCTATGCATTAAAATTTTGATTTCTGTTTTTGGTAGATATCTAACTACCTTATATTTTCAGATTAAAACATTCCTCTGTGCATTTTCATCTTCATAGTAAAACTTTCTTGGCAAGATTGATCTCAATCTGTTTGATGGTTCTTATATTAGAGCAGAATCAAGAAAGGGGGAAGAAGAGATATAGTTTTCTACACATGATAAAATAAAAAATACTAGAGTTTGTTTCTCATTAAAAAAAAAAAGTCAGAGACAAAAACTACAATTGGATCTGGCCTATAGCCATTCATGCTAAATAATGAAGGAAGGGAAGCATAAGGCAACCGGATATAGACTTGGCACAGATTTTTAGTTTTCTAATTTTGTACAATCTTCTGTGTTCCCTGTCACCAGAAAGTCACATTCTAGCTTTGTGTGGTTAAATGGTTTGGACCTTGTGATGGTCCTTTTTCCCCATCCTCCTCCTAACTGTTGTTAACATCTCAGTGTTCTTATTACTTCCTTCTCCCAACAACTCCACACACACACACACACACAATCATTCACTGCATATGCATATGTGCACATTCACTCACATACAAACACATACACACAAACACAGGGTCATTCACGCACACACACACAGTCACTCACAGACACAGTCACTTCCAAGCACGCGCACGCGCACAAACACACACACACACACACACACACACACAATAGCCTAGCACACCCACTTCCTGACTTTGGTCACCTATGCAACTACTTGGCTACAATCCTTTGGCCTTCTCTTCCCTCCCTAGAATACCATAGCTTCATCCCTAACCAGGAAAGAAATCATTCATTTGGGGGGAATCTACATGTCAAGAGTGACATTCATATTCAAGACACTCCCAGAGCTCACCCAGGGTCCAGAACTTTTCTAGTGTCAACAATTCAAGATTCCTCCCAATTCTCTTCTACTAATCCAGATTACCAGAAAGCAATTGAAAATGAATGAAATTTGCATAGGGTTAACCTTGAATCTGTTTTATTTTTAACTTCACAAAATTCTGTAAGTGTAATGGATTGAATTGTGTCCTTCGAAAAGCTCTATTGAAGTCCTGTCCCCCAGTACCCATGAATGTGCCCTTACTTGGAAATAGGGACTTTGCAGATGGAATTAAATTAAAATGAAGTCATTAGAGTGGGGCCTAATCCAATATAACTGGTGTCCTCACATGAAGAGAAGAGACACAGAGATCTGCAGGGAGAACATCACGTGATCACAGAGGCAGAGACTGAAGGGAGGCAGCTACAAGCTGAGGAACACCAAAGGCTGCCAGCCAGCACCAGAAGGTAAGCAGAAGCCAGGCAGGATTCTACTCAGTCTCAGAGGGAGTAAGGCCCTGCTGACGCCTTGGTTTCAGATTTCTAGACTCCAGAACTGTGAGAGAATAGATTTCTATTGTTTGAAGACACCGAGTCTATTGCAATTTTTAAGGCAGCCCTAGAAAAGAACTACAGTAAATATTAAAATAAATTATTCTTAGTGAGCCTCATGATTGATGAGACAAAATGGAATATTGTTCGCAAGGGGAGAGAACATGGGGGTCAGGCTGGGTGGGGGTCTGACTCCTGAAGCCTGGCTGGTCTTCTGTCAATCTAGACCTCCTTAAGTCATCAGCACGTGACTACTTTAGAGATCATATTTGTTCCAGCTCTTCCAGAAAATTTAAGTATCAGCCATGACGATCTGTTGCTTATAAAAATATAAATGCTTATCCCTCTGCTCATTTGCATTTATATTTACGAAGTCTTAGATATAGCTGTGCATGTTCTGCATGTTTCTGGCTCAGCACTAGTACATAGAGTGTTTTCCTGGCTATAATGAAGTTCTTGCTTTAGAGATCAGTACGGCAATTGCTGTAGTTGGTGCTATATCTTGGGTATGCTGGGGCTATCCTTTTATGTGAATTGATTGGATAGGATTCAAACAAGGAAGAAAAAAGACTTGTTGGGAAGCTGGAAGTATAGACATAGAGAGTAGAAGAGCAGCTTCCAGATGAGAAAGGATAATGTATATTAAAAGAAGAAGGAATAGAAGAAAGTTCTTATTTATTATATCTATCAACGGCACCATATGCCAAGTATTTCACATGTGTTGCTATCTAAGCCTAATGACATCTTTAGGTATAGGTGTCATGTCCATTGCAAGGGTAATAAAATTGACCCTCAGAGAGCTTAATCAATCTGCTTAGTCACATACCTAGTAAATGGAAGAGCAAGGATTTTAATCTAGTTATGCCTGACTCCTATTCCAGTTTGTAGTGGGGACTCAATAAATATTAGATTACTCTGGAGAGATGTTTGGATTTATCAGAATCTTGGAAGGAAGCTGGATTCTTTGATTACCAACTTGAAATTACAACTAGTCACATCTTTTTACATTGCATACAATAACAGTCTTACTTTGATTCTCAAGAAGTCTACACCAATATGCATTGTTGACACATTGATTTACTGAAAATTGGGATTTAGGAAATTATAATGGCAATTTTCTCGCTTTCTTTCATAATAATAGAACCCTGATTTTTATCCGGGCTCATGGCCATGTTTCTTGGTTTTATTTGTAGCTAGATGTGGCCATGTCACTAATTTCTGATCAATGGGAAATAGATGGACATGTTTTGCAGGTTTAGTAACCCTCCTTAAAGAAAACTGGAACATACCTACCATCCCTTTCCTCTTCATCCCTTTTTCCATTTCCTCTATTATGTTACTGGGAACTTAGACATGATGGCTTGAGCTCTAATCACCATCTTGAGCCATGAATACAGAAGTCTCACTCTAGAGATGGCAAAGCAGTAGGTAAAGAGCCCATGTCTCTGAGGACTTTGTGAAGCGGAGTTGCTATTTCAGTCCTGGACTGTCCTCCTTCTACTTGGACATGAGAAAAAAAACAAACTGTCTTGTTTAAGCTACTGTAACTGGGGTCTTTGTTACTTGCAGGCCAATGCTAATCCTAACTGATAGTTTTATCACAGAGGCACTCAGCTAACAGCAGAAGATAGAACAGGGATTGCTATGCACCAGCAGCTTCCCATATCATGAAGGCTTGTGTCCTTTTTATTTTTAAAGGATGCCTCCTGCTCTACATTCCTTATTGTGTCTTCATAGACTCCTCCCAAAAAGAGCCTAAAGCTCTCAAGTCAATTGCCATCTATTGCCAACAAAGTCAATAATATTTGTTGAAGTTTTATGTTTTTCTCCATTCCTTTTCTTTTTCTCAGTCACTGCTACTTTTACTTGCACATGCTCTGTGATTTGGTTTGTCAAACTCTTCTCTCTCTCTGCTTTTTCGAAGCCCTCATTATGGCCCACATGTTGAAAGATCATGTAATGCAATACCCTGCTACTCATGGTTACCTGCTCCCCGTTCTTAACGATATAAGGCTGACAGATCAGAAGAACAGACAAAAGAGCAAAGGGAAAATGAAAAGAAATGCTCTTAGAAACCCACTGGGAAAGTTTGTCTAACTCTGCCTAGAGTATCTCTGTGTTACAGCTCTTCTTTCTCTCATTTTTGATAAGAATATAAATCCACTGACCGGGAGCCCTCCTCTCATTTCCCCCATACTGCCAACATCTCATGAATCTTTAGCAAGCCATTAAATAGTCACAACAAAAGGAGGGACACCCAAATTCTAAAACCCTAATCTTCATTTGTGATATTTCATAATTCCTCTAAAAACTATTCCTTAATTCATTTGACAAGGGCTGAAGGAAGCTTGTTATTGTAGCAGGAGGTGGCCCAGAGGGGAGGCTGGAGAGATGCTGGAGTGCGAATGATGGTGTAGGATGCATTGCACACCCTTGGGGCCACCAGGACTACCACCCTGGACTCACACATGATCCACTTTCTACCAAGGCCCAAACACAACACAGATCTCACCCAGTACCTCTGTTTGGCCTCCCTGCCTCTGTGAGTCCCATGACAGTGTGGATGCCTGCACCCACAGCACTGGGCCAGCAAGGAGAAGAGAGATTCCTTGGAATTCTGCCCAAAGAGAACACGGTTTCTAAAAGACCGGCTCAAGAACAACAGAGAGAGAGAGGGAGAGAGAGATTCAGATTTTCTAAAGCCAGCTCTTCAGGCAATGGACAGGGAGAGGAAGCGTTCCCCTAGAACTGTATCATTTCCAAGTTTGGTTTAGTAGTTTCCACAGCCACATGGCATAGCCAGGGGGTGCACAGCAGTGTCTATTCCCTGAGACCACATCTAATGTCATGAACCCCACCAACTTTCCTCACTGAGAAAGTGGTAGAGTGAAGTGAGCCCATGGGCTGCCTGCTCTCCCTGGTCCTACCTTCAATCTGCCTAACCGCAGATGGCTTTCGGGGAACTGTTGCAGGACCCCAAGTGCAGCAAACACATTTTCTCTGTGCCATCAAGACTTTTCGAGAAGATGAGCCAAATAAACCCTTGAGGAAATCTGCCAGCCAGCTAATAGGCTTTGAGAGAAATATTCGACTAGAATAAACGAACTACTACTAACAAAAAATTACATGATGGAAACTGAAGCAATATGAACTAGCAATAATCAAATAATAGTAATAGCTAACATTTAGTGAACACTAACTGGGTCAAACATTCTGTTACATACTTTATATTTTTAGATAACTATCCTTTATCAGATATATCTTTTGTAAATATTTTCTCCCGGTTTGTGGCTTGTCTTCCATTCTCTTGTTTTTGTAGAGATCTTTTAATTTTGATGAAGTTTAGCCTATTAATTATTTCTTTCATGGATCATGCCTTTAGTACTGTATATAAAAAGTCATTGCCAAACGCAAGGTTATCTAGATTTTCTCCTATGTTATCTTCTAGGGTTTTTATAGGAGGTAAGGTCTCTGTCTAGATTCTTTTTCTTTTTCATTTTTTATTTTTCTTTTCATTTTTTTTTGCACAAGACTGTCCAGTTATTCCAGCATTATCTGTTAAATATCTTTCTTTTCCATTGTATTGCTTTTTCTCCTTTGTCTAAGATCAGTTGACTATATTTATATGGGTCTATTTCTGGGCTCTCTATTATGTTTCATTGATCTATTTGTTCTTTCACCAATACTACTCTGTTTTGATTATTGTAGCTTTATAGTAAGGCTTGAAATTGGGTAGTGTCAGTCCTCTGATTTCATTCTTCTCCTTCGATATTATGTTGGCTATGCTGGGTCTTTTCTCCATATAAACTTTAGAATCAGTTTGAAAATATACAGAAAATGAACAACTTGCTGGGATTTTGATTGAGGTCATAGTGAATCTATAGATCAAGTTGTAAAGAACTGACATCTTAACAATATTGAGTCTTCCTATACATGAACACTGAACAATGGATATTTCTCCATTTATTCAGTTGTTTTTGACTTCTTTCATCAGATTTTTGTAGTTTTCCTCATATAGATCTTGTACAGTGAAACGTCTGCTGATTTTCAAACACTGTTTTCATGTTGAATTTACAGCTATCAGCTGTGCAAACATAAGATAACAGGAATGGAAGTCACAAATGAACCACACCTCACAAAATTTATACTAAATTTAACATTTTATAACTTAATTCCCCATAAATATGCTCACATCCATTTTTACAGCATTAAGTTTGTTAAATTTATACCTATTTTAGGCATTGCTAATGTAAATGGTATCATGTTGTCAATTTCCAATTTCACTTATTGCTTGCTGATATATGGGAAAGTAATTGACTTTTGTATATTAATCTTATATCCTGTAACCTTGCTATAATCACTTATTATTAATAGTTCCAGGAGGGGTTTTTTTTTGTGTGTGTGTGTGTGGATTATTTTAGATTTTCTACATAGACAATCATGTCATCTGAGAACAAAAACAGTTTTGTATCTTCCTTCTCTATCCATACACCTTTTGTTTCCTTTTCTTGTCTTATTGCATTAGCTAGGACTTTCAGTGTGCTGTTGAAAAGGATTCCTCTTCGAGAGGAATCTCCTTCTGTCTGTTCCTGAGCTTAGTGGGAGACCTCATGCCATATGTTTTATATGCATATCTCAGGGTTTTCTTACAAAGACCCTGTGAGATAAGAACTATTGTAATTCTTATTGTTCATGTGAGGATACTGAAACCCAGAGAGGTCATGCCCAACATTGCATGGTAGAGGTGAAATTCTGCCTACAGATCCTGGCTTCCTGTTCACAGGTTCCAAAGACTAGGACGTAATGTCTTTGGGGGCTATTATTTATCCTATTACAAGGACATAAGTCAGATCAAGGGGCCTACAGGGAATAGTGTCCTGGCCAGGTCCCCAGAAGCCTGTGGTATCATTCTAGGGAGAGGGAGTACTGCTGAACAATGGCTCAAATTAGAGTGTAAAACTGCTATTTAAATACAATTTATTAAGGTCATTTATAATATAGATTTGCTCATCATTCAGCTACTTTGCATCATGTAGTCATGATTTATTTTTTGCCTGGAGCAAATTATTTGCCTGTAACATAATTTCAATTTAATTAATGTTGTAACAGTGAATGTGGGCATATTTATGGGGAATTAAGTTATAAAATGTTAAATTTAGTATACGTTTTCTGAGGTGTGGTTCATCCATGACTTCCATTCTTATCATCTTATGTTTACACAGCTGGTAACTGTAAATTTAGCATGAAAACAGCATTTGAAAATCAGCAGACATTTCACTGAGCTTGGAAGTGAATTTGTCATTGCTGAATTCTGAAATGATATATACTCTTACTACATTGAGTTCGGTGGGGGTGGTGCAATAATGGCTATGATATCATTCACATAGGGGTCTGATGTTGGCCCAGTCTGTTACAGTATGAGATATTTGAACCATGTCCAGAAATGTTTTTCTAGTCTAGCCACAGATAGGAACACTGAACCATATCACTTGCTTAAGGAATGGGTATAGACCTGGCATTAGGGAAGGGCCCTCTGAGAGCTTATGGTTCAGCTACAGCTATGGTTAACCTCAAGCCCAGAGATCTGAGGGGATGGGAAGGCAAAGGATATTGCAGAAAGCATCAGATCAAACCCCCTTTCTAACGACCATGCTAGTGTCAAAGAAAGCTCCAGTTCCCTGCCCTCTCACCCCTTTTTAGCAGTTGGTGCCTGGCACATTCTTTTCCAATGGCCCAAACAAGTGATCTCAGCTGTAAGAGTGGTCATACATACTTGGAAAAACCTTACATGGAAAAGGCTGACTGATGCCTCCTCTTCGATTTCTGAGAGGCTCAGATTGGCTTGCAATGGAAAATCGATCTACAGCAGCTGCCCACAAGGTTACCAACAACAGCAACGACCTCTCTGCGAGCCCTTGCCAACTCCACAAAAAGTACATACTCTCCTTCACAAGGATCCACAAGGCTGCCATTCAATGGTGACAGAAATGTAAAATCGATTCCAGATTCATCTCTGCTGGGAATTAAGTATATTCCTTAGAAATAATGAGTTATGAGGTCATTGAGGGCTTGTTCTTTTCCTGCTTGCAGAGACATTTTAATTTTAGAAGAAAGAGTGACTAATGAACAGGACATTCTAATTCCAGTGATGTGCTTTTTCCCATTTTAATGTCAGCTGAACCACAAAAATGTTAATTTTTCTCTCTTCATTACTCCTCAGGGTTCAGGAAGAACATTGTCGCCAAAGGGAAAAAAACTGGGTAACTCCTGATCCTTCCATCCAGCTTCCAAAAAACAAAATAAGGTGCAGCTCTGGTCTCAGGCAGTCTGTGTTTTCATTGTTCTTGGTGGAGACATTCTACTCATCAACAGGGTACCCATAAAATATTTCCCACACTTCTTCAATAGAAGTAGGACACAAGGAAGACAATGTCGTTCAGAACTCAGGACCTTCAACAAGGTAGAGAGAGGCTTGAAATGCAAAAACAAGAAATTCCCTTAGCAAGCCTCCTAACAAGCAAACTCACAGCTCATTTCCTTTCCCAAGTTTATAGGTACCATCTATTTAATGCCAGCTATGACTCTGACACTATTAAAACCCTGTTTACAGGCATTCTCTCATTTAATCCTTACAGCAGTGCTATGACGTCCCATAATTAGTAAATTGCAGAACTGGAATTAGAACCCAGGTAACATAGTCTACATTCTTAAACCCTATACTCTAATTTAGTGGTTCTCAAACTTAAGCATGCATCACAATCACTCAGAGGGCTTTCCAAAACCCATTGCTGGGCCCCACTCCAGAATTTCTGATTCAGTAGGTCAGGGGATTGCACTTTGAGAACCACTGCTGTAATGCCTCACTATGATCATCCACAATCACAGCCTACAAAGACCTTTCCAGGAAGAACTTCAAATACAGAACACCATGCTGACCTCTGCCCCCTTCCCTGCTTCCTGAAAGAGAATATAAGAACAACAGCTGACATGCCCAAGGCCAGGTAGAGAAATATAAAAAAGTAGGGAGTCAGAGGCACCTATTTCTCCTGTAATGATTTCTCAGTTCAAATAAAACTCTCTATGGTGGCCTAGGACACCCACAACACACATCTTCAGGATTGTGGGCTACCCACTTTGAAGTGAAGGCCGCTTTCACATGGGCAGGAGTTGATCCTACTGCGATGACTCTCTCCCCCAGCACAGTTCTGGAGTTAGTTACCATAATTTAGAACACTTTGCATTTCTGTGTCTCCTGAGAAACCCTGACCCTACCACTTTGACTCTGCAGTGAACTTAGCCACCAAAACAGCTACAACCTCACTGCCACTTTCTCTGTTAGAGTTTATTGTTCTCTGTGAGGATGTGTCTCTGTCTCATTCTCTCATGTTTAGCTCACAATTTTCTCATGGATTAGCTAACCACTGATTGATTTAATAGTGAATTTGATGAAGTGCAATAAAATGAAATACAACCACGCATCACTTAACTGGGGGATATGTTTTGAGAAATGTGTCATTAGGTGATTTTCTCATTGTGAGACTATCATGCAGTGTACTTACACAAACCTAGATGGTATGTAGCCTACTACACACCCAGGCCATTGGTATGGTCTGTTGCTTCTAGACTACAAACCTGTACAGCATGCTACTATACTGAATACTATAGGCAACTATAACACGATAGTATTAGTATATTTAACCATACCTGAATATATAAAAAGTAATGTTTTGCGCTACAACATTACAATGGCAATGATGTCCCTAAACAATAGGAGTTTTTCAGCCCCATTATAATCTTATGGGGCCACCTTGTATATACACAGTGCATGACTGTACCTGAAATAGACACAGCCAAGCACTTTGATCACACTGGGCAAGGATTTAACGTGACTTCTCTTCCCCACTCTTCTTCTGCTAACAACGTTCACATCCTGGACCCAAGATGGCCATTCCTCTCCTCTCTCTCATTCACCTGGTACAGTGAGGACTTTCAGAGTGGGGTATGATTACACAATTACACCTAATGATGGAGCAGATTTCTGCGATTTGCCTGAATCTCTATAAAACAAGGGTTTTCATGCCTCCATAGCCCTCATGGAGCTATTGTGGAAGTTCAGCATGACAAAAGCTACTTTACTTACAAAGTTTTTTTTTTTTAATGTTTTAATACCAAAAAGTCGAAAGATAACAATAATGGGAGGTAAGCCCTCAAGTTCTACCTGTCTGTATCAACAACTTGTAGAAACTTATTGCCTTACTAGGAATTTATAAAATGGACAGGGTTTGCCTTAAATGGCAAAGAGAACCTAACATTTGCTGTTCAATATACCTACAATATACCAAGCACCAAGTTAGGCGTTCCAACTGCACTATTCAACTTCATCATCATAATATTAATAGTGCTGAGAGCTTGGCTTTATCACTCCCATTTCATAGTTGAGGAAGCTGGGACTAAGAAGTTACGTCGTCTGCCCCAGATCATACTGAGCCAAGGCCGGAACCTAGACTTATCTTTCTTCTATATCATGTCGCCTTCTTGGAAAGGCATATGGTATGGCAAAGTGGAAACAATAAGAAACTTAGAAAGGGTGTATGATGGAAAAATATCAAAGGCATTCACGTGGATTATAGAGGCAGGACATTTAAAAACCACTCACGACATAGAAAATTTTTATTAATAATGAAGACAGATTTGAGAAGTAATGAGAGACACTAATAGATAGTTTCAGGGTAGATTAGAGTGAAAACTGAGAGAAGGGTAGAAAAGGATAATGAGCAGCAAATGCTCATCCATGAAAACACTGCAACAAAGAATGTCGGGGACATGTGACCGAGATCATAGGAAACAGGGACATGAGCAAATACAACTCGAATAAAGCATTTCTTTAGTCTTGTTAAAAAGGAATAGGAAAAGGAAGTACAAATAAGCAAGAGATTATATAAATGATAAAAACCTTAAAAATTTGTGAAAGAATTAGAAAAATAAATTACCAAAAGTAGAGACAGGGAGAAAGAGGAAGAGGAGGAGGAGGAGGAAAGGGAGGGGAGAGAAGGGGGAAAGAGAAGAGGGAAGGGCAGAGGACGAGAGAGGAAAGCAGCAAGACACAGGAGGAGGGACAAGAATGTTTCAAATGTTTCCAGGGAACAGGCATGCAATTATTCCTATATCTGCAGAAACACTGATTTTAAGTTAATAAGGGAAAATACAAATATGAAATACCTATAAAAATTTAAATAAAACTGCAGAGATGGGTTAAAGTGACAATACTGGCGAAGGTTCATCAGAGAAAGGAGCTGTCTGAATTGAAAAGCAGGGCTCGACTCTCCCCTACAACATACCTGCAAGAACCCTGGTGGATTTCTTTGCCTCCCCTTCTTTGCTTTTCTCTGGCTCATTACTGAGGTGAAAGCCAGTAAAACACTGTCACAATGCCCAGGCAATAAAGGGTTGGTTGGGAAGGCACACCTGCTACTTTTTCTTTTATTCTTGGGAGCAAACAATGCCAGTTAGGATTTATAGCATGTCTGAAAATGCCCCAAAATGTCACTCTCTATTGGGTAACTATGTGGAGAGCCCAGCCCCAGATGCAAGTCCCTCACAGATCCTATCCCATGCAGCTGTTTTTATGGACTATAGACTAGTAATTGAGGTTAATTGCCACTGAAAGACACACACCATATGATCTTTTTATGTCCATTTAGTGAGATGGTTCCAGCATAGAAAGATTTTCCCAGGGGCACCACAGTGATTTGCTCTCACAGTTTATGTGCTCTCTACATTGATGGGTTATGCACAAGCTAATGGGGCTAATTGTTATTGCTCCGGTGGAATCCCCTTTAACATTTACCCCTGCCTCCTGCCTAAATGTCAAATCTATTGTCTTCTTGTGCTTTGGTTTGTCTATATTTTGTAGTCCACACTTTTTTTAAAACTACTGTTTAAAAAAAAAAAAGTTACCACAAGTGGAGGTTGGCAGGCTTGACTGTTGCTCTCTGCTCAAGAGGGATTTTGTTTTTTGAGTCATAGAATAAAATGATTTAAGAAAAGGAATCCTCCATGTTCAGGCTGTGCCTTCTAGCTTCAAAGCCTTTTACAAGCTGCAATTCATTAAGTGCAATAGTCATTTAAGGCCAGTGGACCGACCTCTGCAAGGAGAGAGAGGCCAAGCCCTCCCACCCCACCCTCCTTCTCTTTGTGTTCCCAGCCACAGCGAGCAGGAGAGGGGTGGACTCGCAGTGCTCCTCCAACCCCAGAAGGACCATCCATGGCCCCCAGCCTTGGCTGCTTTTTTCTCTCCTCCTTGCCAGGGCTCCACGCTCCACTTAGCCATTGGGTACAGGCTCTTCTCTCCTCTGGGCTGTGTTTGTCTGCCTTTCACAAACAGACAAGCTGCCCACATTTTTATTTCCTTTAGATAAATGAAGAATTTCCTAGCCACAGGGCCCAACCAACCCTGACATATGCCCCATATGTCAGGGACAGATTCCTACCTGTTTGGCTTTTCAAGAGCCAAGAGATATAGTACCCCTTTGTCACCAAGAGCCAGAGCCAGGGTGCCCCCACAGCATGCAGGGTCCCTTATCCCAGCATGTGCCCTGGCCATCCCTGGTCAGGTAACCCCCTGGTAATTCCCCACGCGCCACTGCCCAGTGGTGGCCTCTCCGAGAGGGACTGGGTGTGGCTGACTACGGATCTGTGGTGTTGGGGTCACTGCAACGAGAGGTATGTTGTTCACTGAGTTCCCATGGGTCATTTCACCATTTGGAGTCCCTGTTTCTTTTGCCCTTGTTCTACATGGACTATACCCAGACCTTTTCTTAGAGAGAGGGAAAAAATAATAAAGCACCCACAAAGCCCAAATATAGCATATTAAATTTCATAAGGCATGCTGAATTAATTCTTTCTTTTAAATTGCTTTGCTCTCCTCTAGTCTGTCCACTAGTTGAAGAAGAAACAAGCATACAATCCCCTTAAAACACTAATTAATAATTCTGCTGGAAGAAAGCAGATTTGGCCCTACCTTTAGCAGCTGCTAATCATTTCCTCTGGTCTAAAAGCTTCAGGAGTTTCATCCACAGAACAACCTTATAAGCAAAAACTAGTGCCAGGATCTTCACGGGCCAGAGTGCATGTGGCTGAAAGATGTGGGGTCAGCCCCAGCCAGGCCTGGCCACCTTTCCCTTCCTACCTGTCTCCACCTCTCACCCCATCTCTCTGCCTTTTCTCCGGCTCTGCCTCCAAGGCACTTGTTTCCTCCAGTGCTCTCTCTTCTCCAGAGATTTACATCCCACCCCACATTCAAGGCCCAACACAATTCCTAGCAACTCCATGAAGGATTATCCATCGGCTCAAGCCCAGATGGATCTCTCTTTTCTTTGGATTCTTAAAATGTTTATACTCAGTTATATTCAAAAGTATCATTTTAGACCTGGAAGGAACCTGAGACGCCAACCCTTCATTAACAGAATAGGAAATCCAGTCAGTGTGAGCTTAAGTGACATTCTCTCTGTCACACAGCTAGTTTGCAGAAGGGACAAGACAAGAATCCAAGTCTGCTGGCAATGACTTGCCTTTTTATTGCCTCCCAAAAGTGACTGACAAAGGCAGGGATGCCCATAGTTCACCAAAGGGCATTATTCATTGCACATTTACTTTCCTGCTCACAAAGAACAACAACAATAAAGGCAAAGGGGCCACTGCTTTCAGAAGAATTCATATTATTCCACTGTGGAACCAGAATCCTGCCTTCAACTGCACCCTAATGACACTCAATACTTCTTGCTCTGAGTGTTTCCAGAAAGTTCTGTTACAAGCCCCTGCTGCCCCCTGCTTCTCCTCAATTCTGCAATTCACTGTTCCAGTTGCTAGCTGGGCCCCTCTGGACACAGAACTCTAGGATATATTTACTAACACATTCAAAGTTAAATACTATGACTTTATAGTGAGGCTAATTGGTACCAAGGACCATAAAGACAAACTGTATAACAGGATTTGATTATAAGAAAGAGGTTCAGATGACTCAGAATATATTTATGTTAAACTAATATTTTTCCTTTTAAATAATTTCAAACTTATAGAAAACCTTCAAAAGTACAAAGAACTTTTCTTCCTGAACATTTTGAGACTAAGTTGCTGACATGATATACCATGGCCCCCAAATCCTTAAGTTTGTAATTCCTGCAAAAAAAGGACATTTCCCTACATAACCATAATACCAACATCAACAGTCAGACATGCACATTGATGCATTACTACCATCTAATCCACAGACCCCATTCAAGTTTTGCCAATTATCCCAAGGTGTTTATGGCACAATGATCCAATTCAGGATCATGTGTTAGACTGAGTTGTCATGTCTTTTTATCCCCATTAAACTGACACAATTCATCAGTCTTAACCTTCATGACTTTAAGGCTTTTGATTTTAAGATTATAAATCAATTACTTTGTAGACTATCCCTCAATGTGGATTCATCTGGTTTTTCCTCATAGTTATATCAGATTATATATTTTGGCAGAAATATCATAGAATTGATGCTCTCATTGCATCCTATCAGATGGTACATCAGTTTGTCCCATCACTGGTGATATTTTTCTTAGATACAGGAGCATCTCATTAACAGAATAACACAGCACCAATATATAAAGCAAAAACCTAGTACACATGAAAGAATTCACGAAAGAACAATAATAGGGAAAAACTTTAACAAATTCTCTTCATTTTTGACAGTTCCAGGGGCAAAAAAAGCAAATAAGGAGAAAGACAATTAGATAAATATAATTTGTATGGCTTATTTTATATATTTTGACTTTTCAACCCCATGAACAGATAATTGACACGATCTAGATCACAAAGAAAACAGCAATAAGTTTTCCAACAATATATTTTATATTGTATTTTAATAATAAAAGTGTAGAAAATTTAAACCACTGCTTGATTATTCAAAAATGCCTTTAAAAATACCACTTGGGACAGAGAAAAAATCAAAACTAGAATTAACAGATACTTAAGAAATAAGAAGAAGAAGATTAGAATCTACAATATGGAAACGCTGTTGTAATCAGAAGCATATTTATAACATTAAATGTATTTTTCAATAAAGATTAGGGGGGTGTACTACAAATGCACCAAAGACATTATAAAGAAAGCCAAAATGCCAAAATAAAAAGAAAAAGGATTCATTAGAGCAGTAGTCCCCAAACTTTTTGGCACCAGGGACCAGTTTCATGGAAGACAATTTTTCCACAGACCAGTAAGGTTGGGGCAATGGTTTTGGGATGATTCAAGTGTGTTAAATTTATTGTGCACTTTATTTTTATTATCATTACATTGTAATATATAATGAAATAATTATACAACTCACCATACTGCAGAATCAATGGGAGCCCTGAGCTTGTTTTCCTGCAACTAGATGGTCCCATCTGGGGGTGATGGGAGACAGGGTCACCCGAAGTGTGTTGTTTATGTCCAGTCTACTCTGTAATCTCATTTTGGTGGCTGTCACTGCAGAAAACCCTGCTTCACAAAGATAGGATGTTGGAAATGGAAGCAGACTTTTCTGTGCTTTTGTGGCAATCTCAGGATATTCCACCTTGACTTTAATCCATAACTTACGGAGATTTGAAGTTGTCTCAAACATACTTGTAAGGCCACCGTCATTTGGATCTCAAGTAGTTGATCCTCTTATATCACAAAATCCATTCACCTGGCTTATTCACAAATGGGTTGCAGATCCATTCCTTCACAGTTTGGGGGTCTTTTGTGGTTGGGAAGTAATGCTCAAACTCTTTTGAAAACTGAGATAGGTGATCATGCACTAGCTAGGAGAAAGAAGGTCCTGGCTCAGTGTCTTTCAAAATTTCTGCTAATGTTTAAAATATGTCAAAAATCCCAATGTTCACTCGTTGCCCCCGTTATTCCAGTTTGGTTTGAATGCAGCCACTTTATCTGCCCACCTGAATGCAGTTGTCATTCTCCCCTAAAGTCACAGATTGAGTTCATTGAGCAGGTCGAATATGTCACACAAGTATGCAAGTTTTGCAACCCATTCTGCGTCACCGAAATCTGCTGCCAGTGGTGACTTTTTCTAAAAAAATCTGTAGAGCGGCTCTTGTAACTCAACTACTCTGACCAGTGATCTACCTTTAGAAAGCCAGCTCACTTCTGCATATAAGAGATGTGTGTGCTCTGAGTCCATCTACTCACAGAGCTGCCCAAACAGATGTGAGTTAAGAGCATGTACTTTAATATGGTTGATAATTTTAATCACATCCTACGAAATGTTGTTTAGTTCAGGTGACATTTTTTGGCTAGCCAGTATTTCTCTATGGATGACACACTGCATAGATTCACATTCAGAAGCGACTTCCTTGATCCAAGTAGTAAAACCAGAAAGCCATCCAGTCACGGCAGCCATTTCATCCATGCATTCACTGACACAAGATGACCAGTTCAGTTTTCCTGACACGTAATCACTGAAAGACTTGAACAGTTCTACAGCTGTGATGTTGGTTGGCAACAAAAGTGCACATAACATATCCTCATGCACATCCTCCTGAAAAAGATATCACACAAAAACAAGCATTGTTGCTTTGTTGTCAACATCAGAAGACTTGTCAAGCTGGATTGTGTACCACAGTGACTCATTAATCCTCTCTAACAATTGTTCCTCAATATCCTCTGCTATTTCATCAATTCATCTAGTTATGGTGATAGCCAAAAGTGGAACACATGCCACCTTTTGAACTGCAGCCTCTCCTAAAAGTTCACAGCAAATGTCCTTAGCAGAAGCAGGATCAACTCTTCACCAATAGTAAAGGGCTTCTTAGCTTTAGCAAAGTGTTTAGCCACTAAGAATGATGCGCTTAGTGCAGACACATTTGATGAAGTGGTGGCCTTCAATAATTGCTTCTGTTCTTTGTGTTTATGTTTTTTTCTTTTGAAAAACTCCAAAGTCTTGTCTTTTAATACAGGGTGCTTTGTCTCCATGTGGCGAAGCAGTTTTGAAGGTTTCATGGCTTCATTCGATAGCTGGTCGCCACATGTTACACAAAGCAGGCTTGGAGAATGTGAATCACCTCTTGCAATGAATCTGTAATTTAAGTAATCCATAATTTCATTTTGTTGGCAGTCTTAGAGTCTTCTGCTGTCTTTTGAAATCAGTTCTCCAGCAACATTTGTTTTT
Source organism: Avahi laniger (assembly GCA_963575035.1). Classification (NCBI taxonomy): domain Eukaryota; kingdom Metazoa; phylum Chordata; class Mammalia; order Primates; family Indriidae; genus Avahi; species Avahi laniger. The sequence goes on along the minus strand of CAUYSK010004627.1, from coordinate 92,296 downwards.
TTACTCATTTTTGCTAGGGTTAGCGTGTGGGCTTACCAAAACCGTGACTAAGACAAGCACACGGTGCGGGAAAGAGGTGCGATAGGAAATGGTAAATAAAATAATGGGCGGGCCACACATGGACTAAAATAAGTGTCAGATTCTAACTTAAAGCCTGCCACCAGGTGCAGCTATACAATTGAAGTACATCAACTCACTTGCCACTATAGAGTCTGCCATCAGATGCAGCTTAATTGTCACTTGCCACTCACTGATAGGGTTTTGATATGAGTCTGCAAGCGATTGATTTATGATGGTCTCTGTGCAGTCAAACCTCTCTGCTAATGACAATCTGTGTTTGCAGCCACTCCCCAGCACTAGCATCACCAGCTCAACTCCACCTCAGATCATCAGGCATTAGATTCTCATAAGGAGCCTACAACCTTGATCCCTCCATGTGCTGTTTACAGTGGGGTTTGCGCTCCTGTGAGAATCTAATGTTGCCACTGATCTGACAGGAGGCAGAGCTCAGGCTATGATTCAAGCAATGGGGAGTGGTTGTAAATATAGATGAAGCTTCCCTGGCTCACCACTCATCTGCTGTGTGGCCACACACCGGTACCGGTCCAAGGCCCAGAGGTTAGAAACCACAGCATTAGAGGAGAAGCAAAAACTAATAAACTAAAATTGGAAAAAAAAATGGAGAAATACATATAAGGGTAGGATAAATATCTAATCACTAAAGTGGTGTGGTATTACTTCAGAATTTTACAAAGAAATCATGTGTCCAGAAAAGTGATCATGTATAAGTATTTCATATATCAACAATGTAGCATTTTATGTCAATGAAGGATGACTATTATTCAGTAAATGATACTAGGAAAATAGGTTAACCTCTGGGGACGGGGGGACAAAGTTAGATTTCCTATTTTGTACCATGTACCCTCAAAGTACAAATGGATTAAAGAGTTAGTTATAAAATTAAAATATTATTTCAAAATATTAGGAAAAAAAATGAATATATCCTACAGTAGAAATAATCTTCCTAAATACCATTAAGTATAGATAATCTAAAGTAAAAAGATTAATACATTTGATTATATGGCATTTAAATAGTTATAAACCAAAATTAAAAGAAAATGACAAATTAGAAAAATATTTTCATTACATAAAACAAAGAGAAGAGATTTCAATGTACAAATAGCTTTTATAGAACAATTTAAAATAGGAAGACCTCATTTGTTGATGATATACATATTTAATCAATTAATAAATGAAAAAATACCAAATCACACTAATAAAAAAAAAGGATTCAAATTAAAATAATGAGATAGAACTTTGTGTTTCTTACCGTGACAAAGATTAACAAAGATAGTCTATCGAGTGGGTTAGGCTGCAAGGAGAAAGATACATTTCATATACTGCTGGTGGAATATAATTTAGAATAATCTTTCTGGAAGAAAATATAACAGTATGTATAAAAAATTTAATGTACATATTCCACTCTAGAAATGTATTCTAAGGATATAATTATGAAAGTGAACAAAGACTTATGTACAAAATGTATAATTAGGAAAAAAATAGATACAACCTAAATGTCCAATAGAGTTTGACTGAGTAAATTATGGTACATAAAAAGATGGAATAATATTCAGTGATTAAAATCATTTGGCAGAAAAATATATAATGTTAAGTGAAAAAGGCAGGATATAATACAACACAATTCCTCCTTCAATTAAAAAATATATATACACATAAAATATATAAATAATTTCTATAGGTATGAGAAACAAAGACCAGAAGAATTTGCACTAAATATTACACATTAACCACAGTTATCCCTGTATGATGATTTTTGTTTGTCCATTGGTGATTTTTTATTTTCTATGTTTGCTATTGCAAGCATGAATGTTTTTGTAAGTTGGGGGGGTAGGGATCCACTATTTCAAAAATTGATTTGAATCCTTTAATGACAGTTATGAATTTTTTTTTCAAAAGTTCAAAATCTGCTCACAAGCCAAAGCCAAGTCTACTCAGGCTTCCTTCTCACCCCACCCCTACCATCCACCCCACCGTGCCCTGCGTGGTCAGAGTGTCCCTCGGTACACTCTGTACACAAACAGCTCTTCCTTTGAGCACTTTTCTGGATTACTGGAATAAGGAACTGTCTGGAAACCCTATCAGGACTTGGGATTTGACAACAGCTCCAGTCCTCCTCCCTAGACCCTTCAGGGAGCCTTCCCTCTGGCAGGGCTCTCACTCTGCACACTCTCCTGAGCCTCAGACAGCCTGAACACAGTGGAACTTCGTAGTTTCCATGAAACGGATGCCAAGTTGAGAGTCCAACATGGTTAGAACAAAGTGTCAGAGCCTCGGGGCAAAGGTCAGTCTGTGGCGATGGTTGTCATTATTTGTGTGTCCAGGTCTGATAACAAAGCCTCGTGGAATGGCAGTGACTAACAGCCTGGGATGACTTTTTTCACAACCAGACAAGAATCTCACTGCAATAACTGCAGTTAATTGTGTGGAACAGGCTAAGATGACATCACCATGGTTCCCCTATGCACACGCCCTAGACCAGCCCAACTTCCCTGGACTTCTACAAGGAGAGAGGGAGAGGACACAGAGAATAGGTGGAGTGCGTTCTAGGCCACAAAGCAGTGTGACTTTGAAAGCCTCTCTTGGCCTCTAAGTCCCTCTCCAACTGGCTTCTGTCAACTAAAATCATTTCTAGAAGCCTTAACACGCACAGTCCGTAGCAGTCCACGGAGTAGATTTCTGTCTTCTCCTTGGAGGCCCTGCTAGAAACAGAATGGTGGGCAGGTTCATTCTGAGTATGGGGTAGCAATGATGAAAGTGTTTTCCAAGTTAACAGATCTAGGAAGAGACCCTGAGTGAACAAGCAGCCACCACAGGGCTCTGGGTGCAGTAAGGAGGAGGGGAAAACAAAAAGAGGGAGGGTCAAAGACACAGTTTCCTCCATTTTTTGTCCTGTGTCAGACCTGGGCTTAGGGTTTCTGCCTGTTTTCTTCATCTGCCTTGGTGGTACGATATATGTGGCTTCTTGTTTGAATGGCATGTGAGCCACGTTCAGGACAGCAGTACTCAGCTGAGATCCACCAAATTCCTGCTCTGTACTCAGAGTAACAGTTGGTATAACTCGATATTTTGGAAGAAATTTAATATAAAATCCATACGGGTTAACATTCTGAAGAGTTGACTCATTTTCACATGTTTAAATCTGAAGCTTTTCTTGAGTGGCAATGCACTCAACTCTGCCTTGTGTCTCCTTTGCTATTCATCAAAACTCACCTGTCAAATTTCCTAGCCCTACTGAAAGCCTTCTTCTTCAGGGAGTGGAGGATGGAGAGCGATTGACGTGACAGAGAAGCCAAAATCGTTGAACATCACCAGGTGCCACTGTGTTAGCACACACTCATTGTATGTTCCTGATTCTAAAAGTCATATTACTACTACTTAACCTAGTGGATTGAGGAAGGGACTTGGACCATTGTGTTTGGCAAAGTAGAACTCATTTCTGTTACAGATAAAGAAGGCCCTCAAATTAATCAGAACACATTCCTACCCTCTAAGAAGACTCAAGGATTCCTAGCTACTCTAGGCAAGGTACATAAGAAAATATGGCCACATCTTCTCAACAGAACTCCACAAAAAGCCCTTTTATTCTGTACAGTGAGCTTCTCCTTTTATCTGTCTAGGAGAAGCTAAGAAAACTATGCTCCCTTTGAGGAAGTAATCTCAGTACTCATGTTTTACATATTAAATTTAGTAAAGGGGACTTCTCAGGAAATATTTATCAATGGACTTCAGGAATATCCAAAGGTCTTCGTTGTTCCTTTCATGTTATGTTAAATTAGAAATCATAAACCAAGCTTGCTATATTGTTGTCATTTTAAATAGCAATTTTGTTGTTGATGATATATCCATTTGAAAAAGGATCACAGAGGCTGGTTCTGTCTGTGTCTAGAGTAATGATGGATCCCTGACATATTATGAATTAGAATAAGAATTAAAAGAGTGAGAAGAAAGGAGAGATAGAAGCCAAAGACTCCTTTACCAAAGTAGCTTTGTTTTTGTCTTTTTTCTAAGAAAACAAAGAAGTTTTTTTTTTTTAAATCATAGTCTTTTGGAGACTTCTCCATTAAAAAAATAAATAGAGGTTCTTACTAAATTAATTCCAAGTTTACTTTCTTTGATGAGTTTGAGCAGGCAGGAGAGATAAATATTCTCCCTAACTGACCACCTGGCTCAGTTCTCCCATCCTCTGGTCTCTTTCCCTGAAAGCTCCCTTATTTAATTCTAGTCCTCCGTTTTCTCTGGGTTTTCACTTGATACAGTGGGGCTTCACCACACGAAAGCCATTATGGCCCCACCGACAGTGCTGGTTCTGGGTTCTCCTTTTAGGCAAATAATTTCTTAGATTACCTCATTTCTCCCATTGCTGTTTGTTGGAAGTTGTTTTTTTTTTTAAAAAAATGCAATTCAATGTCTTGTGCTCATTTTCACTGATTCTCTTTAGATAATCAGAATATCAGAATAATCAAAATCAGTAGTAGCCACAGACATAGGAATAAAGATGGAATCAAATTGAGAGAAATAACACTCTAAAATTTATGGTCAATTGATTTTTGACAACACCACCAAGGAAATCCAGTGGGAGAAAGAATAGATTTTTTTAACAAATAATGCTGAGAAAATTGTATATTCACATGTGAAAAAGTATGCTCAGACCTCCCACTATACAAAACAATTTACTTAAAGTGGATAAGAGACCTAAATGTAAAAGCCAAGATATAAAACTTTTAGAATAAAAGAGGAGAAAATCTTCAAGAACTTGGGTTAAGGAAAGATTTCCTAAATATAACACCAAAAACATGATCCACAAAAAGAACTAATAAATTGTTCTTCATCAAAATTCAAAACTTTGCACTTCAAAACACATCATTAAGAAAATGAAAAGGCAAGCCACAGATTGGAAGAAAATATTTGAAAATTACATATCTGATAAGGGACCTGTTCCCTGAATATATAAAATTTTTTTACAATTGAATAATAAGATGACCCAATTAAAAATAAATCAAAGATACCAATAAACATTTTACCAAAGAAGATATATGAGTGGCTAAAAAGCATACAAAAAGATGGTCCACATCATTATTCACTAAGGAAATGCAAATCAAAACCATAAGGAGATATTACATCATACCCACTAGAATGGCTATAATCAAAAAGACAGACAATAGCAACTGTTGTTCAGGATACTGAGAGATAGGAACCTTCACACAGTGCTGCTGGGAATGTAAAGTGGTGTACATGCTTTAAAAAAAAGTTTGAGAGTTTCTTAAATGTTAAACGTAAATTTATCATCTTAGCAAGAAAAAAGACAACATATGTCCGCACAAAGATTTTCACACAAATGTTCATAGCAGCATTATTCCTAATAGACTAAAAGTAGACATAATCCACGTGTTCATAAACTGGTGAATAGGTAAAATGTGGTATATAGATATAACAGAATATTCTTGGCAATAAAAATAAATGAATTAATGATCCATGCTACAACATTAACGAAATTCAAAAACGTTATTTTAAGTGAAAAAGGTATTAATAACACAAAAGATTACATATTGAATGATTCCATTTATGTGAAATGTCCAGAAAAGGCAAATCTACAGAAACAGAAGTGGATTAGTGCTTGCCTAGGGCTGCAGGTATGAATAGGGATTAACTGTAAAAGGATAGTGTATGAGAGATCTTATTGGAGTGATGAAATATTTTAAAGCTGGGTTATTGTGATGTTGCACAACTCAGTAAACTTAAGAAAAAAAAATCACTGAATTGTACACTTAAAATGGGTGAATTTCATTATATAAATTGTACCTCAATAAATTTGTTAAAAGTCAGTAGTTACCAAAGAAAACTTAATGATAGAAGATTATAAAGCTAAATTCTCAACCTCAACTTCAAAATGTTTTCTATTCTTTATTAACCCTAAGAGGGAAAAAAAGGAGAGTAGTTTTTTAACTGTAAAGAAAATAGTAAAGAATGTCTTTTCTGGAAGCATAAAATGCTCTATCATTTGAAAGCAAGTAAGTTCAAACTAAGGTAATCATACCTATTAAATAAAAAGAAAGGCAGATTCCTTTGACACATTTTCTTTATCGAAAGTATCCCATCTGAATAAAAATTATTCCTGTCTCAGAAAAAATTGGTCCTGAATCAGATATTTTGAAGTTAGATGTTGAGACAGTCATCCATGATAGTTTCCCAAAAGATCTTTTCCAAGCATAAGAAAAAGAAAAAAGGAAACAAAGGGAGAAAGAGGTGAGGGTGGGGAGAGGGGAAAGAGGAAGAAAGACAGCAAAAAACTAGAAGAAAAGAAACAAAGCATTTGAGATTTGAAGACCCTCAAGCCAATCTCCAAGGTTGGAAAAATTTCACAAAGTTGATGTACTGAATTGCCACAGCATCCAACTCTTAGGGCCAATTTTCAGGAAGAAGAACCCACTGTTACTCCCCTCCATTAGCATACCTGCTCCATCACACTATCCCTAAATAAATATGAAACACACAAGTTATACTTCAGGACTCTAAACAATAGGCAGCTGCCCCAGTGTTGATTAATTCTAGGAGCCACCTAAGCGACCATGTGCCTCATGCTCTGAGAGTCAGGGAAGTAAGTAAATCACCAACCACCTACTTATGGAAGGTCCAGTCCTAATCAGACAGCAGCCTGTCCTTTGCCTTCTGAGCCTGACCCCATGCAGAGTATTCTTCACAAGGTGGTGTGATCTCTTTAATATTTTCTGTTTCCTTTTTTCCTTTAAGGTGAGTGGTTTCTGATCATTAGACAGTCAAGTTCTTCTAAGGACGAAATGTGAATTGTGAGGTTCCAGAACATATGTCTGCAAACCAAAAATCTATAGCTGCTTCTGTCCAGGGTTAGCTTAGAAATGATAAGTAAGGTATGTCTGTGTTTAACGGAGTGTCAACTTCTGTGTCAGGATACTAATCAATGCTGCTTTCTATCGCATTTGGTTAAAAGAAGAATTCAAGCCAGGCAGGACTTGTAGAGGAATGATATTGGGGAGATGATTCGGGTTTAGTTCTCTTTTAAGACCTGAGATCTTTTCTTTGGTAGACTGGAGAAAGGGTGTGAGAAATGAATCTCCTGCTGACACACACAAAAAAGGGTTCTGGTAACTGTTCATTTTGCCCACAAAAGCTCTGAATGTCTATCAAACAAAAGGTGGCTTGTTGCTTTGCAGACTTAGTGATTCTATGGAATTGGCTGAGCTGGTTCCAAAGGTGTTTGGCCCTTGCAAATGCATGAGCTTGGAGAAGGGCTTGCCAAAACCTGTTAAGGTTTATAGAAGTCAAGAAGCCATGGAATTGCAGCTCTGGTCGTATTTCTTAAGTTTGGTGTAAGTTTTGTGCTTGCAGTTGTCTGGATTTTTTGTATTTTGATTTTCATTAACACAGAAGACTTGCTGTTGGCAATAATGCCTTGGGACGTCCTTGGTGGAGCTTAACATTTCAGCACATTTTGCCTTGCCTAATGATGAGGTTGTGGTTTGCCAGGAAGGGACTTTTAATGCTTTCTTCCTAGAACTAGGTAGAACTATCCCCATGCAAACCTCAGCTAGTTCAAACAAAGCTTCTGTAATAGCAAAGGGAGAGAAAAGCTGCTATAAATACTTTTATAGGCTGCATAGGTGATTTACAACCCGCTTTATTAATCCTATAAAAAGGCACAGCCGAACGCCTTTAAGTTACATGCATACAGATGACTAATTAAATACACAGTTAAAAGTCTTGACCCAGCACAATTCTGACCATTAAAGAAATAAGTCTTGAATTCCCTTCTAGGCAAAAGTTTTCAGATGAATTTGTGAGTGAAGAGGTGGGAGCGTCGTGGAGGCGGAAGGTAGACATGGATGATGGTGGCAGGTAGAGAGCAGAGGGGGGAATAGATTCTGCTGGCTCATGCGTCCTCGTCCTCACTGCACATACTAACGACAATCCAACAGCCACTTGAATGCTGCACATGCCAAAGGTGGCTTCCTCTGACAATGACAAGGCCGTGGTTAGCATAAATGGGGATGAATTAAAGCGCCTTTGGGTAGAGAGAGAAGAACAGCCTTCAAGCTGGGAGGGTTCTTAGCAGCCTTGCTCACCATCCACCCCATGCCACTCCAGCCCCTGCCCTGGGTTTGCCCTCTCAGAAACAGACTCGGGAAGGAGGGGTGATTTTTTTCAGTCACAGAACTAACTAAGGGCAAAACCAGGACGAGGACCCAGAAGTGACCTTTAGAACATTAACCTTTCAGAGACACCATTCATTCCTCAGGCTGTGTTGCTAGGAGACACAACATATTTAGATGGGGGGGGAGGGAAGAGGGGATTAGTGGAAGGCAAGTCAGGTAGGATATGATTCCAAAACTCAAAATGTTTGCCAAACCATTTATCAGAAACATAAAAGGCCCTTTCAGTTTTCAGGTGCTTGGAAGGGTTTGGAAGGAGGGAGTGGCCCTTCCCATCAGGGGACAAGCCCCAACAATCCTTCCACCAGCTCAGTGGAGTTTTCTCTGTTGGTTGGCCCCCTCACAAAGTCTGGCTCTCTACAAAACATTTTTAGAAGCTCCCAAATCATACTGTGAAAGTGTGGTGTGAGCACACTGGGTCAGGACGAGTGGGTAGCATGCCTGGCAGGCTGCTTTAGACAGCCAATATTATTCCTCCTGCATTGAGCTCCTGAGGTGACCCGCAGTGTCAAGGTCACCTTCACACCTACAGGCTGCCCAAATAGAGACTGTTGCTGAGAATTTTTTTTTTTTTTTCCACTTGAACAGCTCTGTCTGCTTTGCTTGGTTCCCTTATGAGTCTGGGGCCATTTCCTCAGCTCTAAAGTGGAAGGCAAGTTTTCTTCCCTCATTATATGTGAAGCTCACAGCCTGGCTGTTTGTTGCCTCTGTTTAGAAAAACTGCAATCACTGTCTTTCATGGATTTTCCACACCTGTCACCAGCTAATTCCAATTCGTTATTCTAGTTTCAGCTCTGATGTCACTTCCAATCCAGGAAGTATTTCCAGATCTCAAGCATAGGTTCAGGGGCCTCTCATCTGCTCCCACAGGAGGCACACCCTTGTCACAGAAAGCACTCATCACAATCTCCTACAATTGTCTGGTGTCAGGTTGGTTTTTCCTGGCAGACCATAGGCTCCATGAAGGCAGGGACCATGTTGTTTTATTCACCATTGTATCTCTGGCACTGCCGTGGCACCTGACATATGGAGGGATGCCTGCCCAATGCAAATACTTGTTTAATGCTCAGATATCTCCATCTCTCCATCACTTTCTATATCTGAAAACAATTTCATAGGATATAATTTTTTTTATTTAGCATTTAACAATTATTTCACTCTAGGCATAGAGACATGGAAGAAAATTACTGAATATTGCGATTAGATTAGCTTGCGAGGGCTGCCACAGACTAGATGGCTTAAACAATTGTCTCACAGTTCTGGAGGTTAGAAGACCAAAATCAAAGCATCAGCAGGGTTGGTTCCTCCTGAAGGCTGTGAGGAAAGGGTCTGTTCCAAGCCTCTCTCCTTGGCTTATAGATGGCTGTCCTCATGTTCACGTGGAGTTCTCCCTGTATTCCTGTTTGTCTTCAGATTTCCCACTTTTTATGAGGACACTTGTCACATTGGATCAGGGCCTTCTCTAATGGCCCCATTTTAACTTTATTAGCTCTGCAAACACCTCATCTCCCAATACGGTCACATTCTGAGGTATTGTGAGTTCAAACTTAAACATATGGATCTAGGGGGACAAAATTCAACCCATAACAGGACTAATAGAAGTTATTGCAACTCCAGATGGCCACTTGAAAGGTTAAAATCACAACAAAATTAAAATTTCTCACCTTTTTCTGGATATGATAGCTTTTCATAGGGCTTGAAAAGCCAGGCTGGGTAGCACATTCTAGGGTTATAATCTTCTCCAAATTCAAGGCTTAGGATCTTCAAGACCCTCCAGCAGAGTGTTCTATCAGAACACACGGTGTTCTAGAAACTCCCAGTTTACAGACATCCCCCAGTCACCTGCCATGGTAGCCCCTGCCCACCAGTCATTCCCGTGACCATGACAAGAAGCAAAGGGAAACTGAGTTTCCCAAGTAAGTGATGGGAGTTTCCATTCCTTGCTCTAAACTCACACTATTATTCCCAGAATAACGGTGGAATTGGAATGTGAGCTGCACACTGGTGAGTAATTAGTTAAGATCACTGCACACTGGTGAGTAATTAGTTAAGAGGCTGAACTGTGCCTCTCTTTGCTGACTCAGTCTTTCTTCTCCACGTGTCTTTCCCCTCCCGGCGGGGCCAGAAACAGGCAGACCTCAAAAGCAGCCTCTCCCCTGCTTCCTTTGTTTCAATCTGCATTTGTTTAATTGCGAGTGACGTTGAGCATCTTTCTGCAAGTTTATAAAGCAGTTGTGTTTCCTCTTTTGAAAGTGCTCTTTATATATGAAGACACATTGCTCTTAACGTGGTCTATTATTTTTCAAGTTTCAATTTTGCTTATGAATTTTTCCCTGCCAAAATTTTGAATCGCTACATAGTCAAGTAATGAGTCTTTTCATTTTATCTTTTACTTTTCATCTTTTACTTTCCTTATGTGTTCTTCTCTCAGGAGCCTCACTGAATCCCTGTTGGCATCTTTTGTCCTCTGCCTCCTACACCAAGACTTGTTTATATATGATTTATTTAGAAGTCTTAAGGAACTGCACAGGCTCCTTAGCAATAGGTTTTATTTTCTCAGGGAGTGACTTTGCAATATCCTACATGAGACCCATTTAATACTATCAAATAATGCTTCTATCATAGTGTTTATCATATTTTATATGATTGTCTTGGTGGGTATCTGCGTCTCCCACCAGACTGACCTGCAAGGAAGGCATGGGTTGTGTCTTATTCTCTGCTGTAACCCTGGAGGCTAGCGCAATGACTGGCAAACAACCGGTGTTCAGTAAATGTTCTCTTGAACACCATCCCTAGGGCCTCTCCTCTCCCTTGGTTGCCTTTATCTTTTCAGCGCCCATGTCCTGCATGTCAAGTTCTCTCAGGTCATCAGAGCTCAGCATCTGACACATCATTGGCCCATTTTCACATAGTATGAAAATGGTCAGGTGTGACCCCACTCCAAACACATTTTTGTCATCAAAAAGGTGCTAAGAACTGAATTCTTTGGAATTACTTAAATTCCATTTCTAATCCTATTCTGTCTACTTATGAGGCTGAACAAGATTGAGTGACTTTTTCACCCAAAACCTTCACTGTTTCTTTAGTTAACCTTTGTCTTTCATTTCTTCTCAGAGTCACACAATCAGTAAAAGCCTCATCTTCATTGGCTTCCATTTTGCTGTTACTGTTCACAAAGGGGCAAAGCTTGATCTCTTTTGAAAAAGCAATGTTATAAAAAAGATTTTAGACACCTTATCAAGTGGCTAATAAATGGAATAATAATGGAATCTTTTTTTTCATAGTACACATGTGGCAACCACTACTCTCGCTCATTTCTTTTTCCTCTCCACTTACCTCTGCTGAGAAAAAAGAAGACAAATGTTTATTGAACTACTCTAAACCTAGGAATTTGATTTTGTGCAAGATAAAGAACCCTGCTCTGTATGTGTCAATCCCACCTTGGCAATCCTGGGCTGTTACTCAGGCACTGGGCAAGCATATGAAGAGAGAGAATGGGAAGAATGAAGTGGGATGCATCTGTCAAATTCAGCACAAGTTTGCTGTTGGATTTGCTATGAAAGTGACTCATTTCATAAACAACACAGCCGCTGGAGGAGGCAGCCCTGTCAGATTTGATGGATGGCTGTGTATCTCTGGATCTTCTGCAGTTGTTGGGCAGATGGGCTTCAGGGCCAAGCAACCATATCAAATCTATCTTGAGTCAGTAAGAAATATGAGAGCTTTTCCTACCAATGGTAAAAATAAAGCAAAGTTCTCTGAATTCTGGGATTCTAGAAGCAGTCTCCACGCTGACCCAGCCTGCCTTTTGACCACCGCTTCACATCTGACCTGAGTGCCTTGCTTTACAAGGGGATTTCTGGGGAGTCACTCTCCCTTGCATAGAACAAGGTCAATCACCGTTGGTCCCCAAACAGGGGAGGCTGGATGGGAAAATGAATAAGTGATGGTTGTTTTGGGAAAAGGATGGATTTCTGATAAATGTCAGTTTGAGAGTACAAATCAGTGGGCTGGATAATGGCCCTTCTACCTGCTTCACATGGCTTTATCCCCTTGCCCCATTTCTATCAGAAACCCTGCCAGCAGAACAGCTCCTGGAGGTCTGGAGCAAAGAAAGCCTAGAATAATCACCCATGGGCTGTCTGCAGATAAGAAGACATGGCCACTGGTGAAATTATCTCTACCTCTACCTCCCCTCAGGCTTAAGGGACACTAGGTTTTGCTCTGTTCTGACCTCTCAACTCCTGAATCCTGGTCAGGAAAAGCACTAATTTTGATAGAGGGAATGTGATTGGAAGAACTCTGGAAAAGTCTTGTCAGATGCATCTATATATCCCTTCCCCCTCTCATGGTCTCTGAAACCTTCACCATAAGACACAACACATTGAAGGCATTTGTGAAAATGCAGTCATAAAGGGTAAACATTAAGCTATTATCCCCCATGCACTCCTTAATTCTAAATAGTTTATCACAGTGGCCAGGTATTTTTCACTGCCTCAAGGCTAGGTAAGCAGAAAAGGTAAGTGTTGACACAACTGTTGGAGTAGAAACCTGGAAAAAGAGTGCATAGCCCAATAGGGTGGCTCCTAACTGGGCCAATATCAGTGGGTGATCCTGCGTAGGCAGAAAATGACATGAAGGAATGACTCAGCATGACGATGGAAATAAAAGGAGACTCGAACCAAATGGAATTAATACTCTCCAAAGCAGCCATGAGCAGAAAGCTATCCCAGAAGAGCTGCCCATCAGTCCCAGTTAACTTTTCACTTCTACAATTTAGGAATTCATTCATTCATACATCCACTCAACAAGCATTTTCAGAGTACCTGTTATAAGGCCTGAGGAAGTATGTGGGGCCGGGCACAGGGTGTTTGTTGCCTCCGTAGAGGAACCTTCGTGCTCCAGCCTTTCCCAATGCCCATCCGCTCTGGTCCTCCTCCCAGCCTGGCCTGCTCCTGCCCGCACACACAGCCCCTCAGAGCGCACTCCTTTCTACTATGGTAGGGGGACACTTCCTAGAAGGTAAGCTGTTTGCTGTTGAGGAAAACTACAAGGCCCATTTCACATGGCTCCTAAATGAGTCCAGGGCTGAAGAATCACAGAGCTAAGGCCTGTTAAAGTCTCCCACCTCCGGTTTCTAACACACCATGTCAAATCCCAGGACCCTCCTCTGGCTTTGGAGCTTAGAGTCACAAACTTCTCTTCCTTCTTTTCCCAGGCTTAAGCCCAGCTCTCTCTTGCAGCCTCACCTTCCCAGAGCATTAGGAATCTATTTCCTGTCTGGATTTCAGGTCCTTTCCCGCTCTTGGCCTCCTGTCAGAGCTCTTCCGTCACCATTGCTCACTCGCTGATCTGGCCTGGGCCTCCTCACAGAAAGTTTCCAGAGGAACTTCTCCCAGCTCAATTGCCCTGAGGAAAGCGCCCACCTCCAGAGCTCCCTGAGCCCTTTGCCATCTTCTGCCTCCATCCTCCCATCCACCTTTCTGTCTTATATTCTCTTCTGTGACATGTCTGACTCTTATTAAGAAGATTTCAACTAGGTTAGACCCTCCTGATGCAATTCTTGGCCCAGCAGACTGGCCTCAACTAGAAGCTTTACAGAAGCAGACTCTTGGGCCCTGCTGGAGACCTGCTGAATCAGAACATGCATTTTAACAGGTGATTGATATGCATCTGAAAGTTTTAGAAGTCCAGAGTTAGATCTCTTTTCCCAGAGACCCCACTGAAGAATGTTCATCCTCTGTCCCCTAAACTTAAACCTCCCTCTACCCCGAGGAGTTCTGGGCCCATCTGACCAGGCTGGCAGTGTGGTCAGTGGTCAGGCTCTAGGTGATTTCTCTCAGCGATTCATATAGTCACTCACCTCTCGACATGTGAGAGGCAACCTTTATCTTGCCCTTAGAGGTACTTTTATAAAGACGTTTCAAAATACCATTGAAACCATCGGTATATCTTATTTCACCTCTATTCCAGTTATAAATAAGGGAGGAGGTGTTTATTTACGTCCTTGGGGACTGACAGGGAAGAGGAATACTAATACCCTCCTGCTTCACCAATGCATTGGGGGCTGGCAAGACCCCTCAGCCTGGGCTTCCCCCAGACCAAGGATTTGTACCAACTCTTCTTTTAAAGGGACTTCACTTTTAAAAACCCAATATGGAATATTCTTTACAAAATCCCTTTTACAATGTTAATATGCCAGGGAGAAAGGACATCCTAAAGGCTTGCTGTATATTTTCGAAAACTTTTCATTTTAAGAAAATTGTAGATTCCCATGTAGTGTAAGGAATAGTACAGGGAGATCCTCTATATCCGTGCCCAGTTTCCCCCAACGGTGACACCTTGCATAACTACAGTCCAATATCACAACCAGGCTATTGACGTTGATACACTACGTCAACCATATTCAGATTTCAGCAGTTTTACATGTGATCATTTACGTATGTCTTTCTATGTGATTTTAATACATGTGTAGACCCATGTGACCACCACCACCATCGCAACATAGAACAGTTTCATCACAAGGATACCTTGTGCCACCAGCTATTTATAGCCACAGCCACTTTCTTCCCCACCCCCACCATTACCCCAAGCAATCTGCTCTCTGTCTCTAAAGTTTGTTATTTCAGGAATTTTATTTCTATGTATGTATGTACAGTTGACCCTTGAATGACATGGGAGCTGGGGTGCTGACCCCTGTGCAATAGAACATCCACAAATAACTTTTGACACCCAAAAAACTTAACTACTAATAGCCTACTGTTGACCAAAGCTTTGCCTATAACATAAACAGTTGATTAACACATATTTTGTAAATGCATTATATACTTTTTTCTAGTATAGAATACAGAGAAAAATGTAATTAAGAAAATCATATAGAAGAGAAAATACATTTACTATTCATTGAGAGGAAGGGGATCCTCATAACGGTCTTCATCCTTGTCTTCATGCTGAGTAGGCTGAGGAGGAGGTGGAAGAGGAGGGGTGTATCTTACTGTCTCAGGGGTGGCAGATGTGGTAAAAAATCCAAGTGTAAGTGGATCTGCGTAGTTCAAAGCAGTGTTGTTCAAGGGTCAACTGTGTACACACACACACACACACACACACACACAGACACACACAAGGTATTGCAGGTTTGGTTGCAGACCACCACAATAAAGCGAATATCGCAGTAAAGCAAGTCACAGGAACATTTTGGTTTCCCAGTGCATATAAAAGTTATGCTTACATATACTGTAGTCTATTAAGTGTGCAATAGCACTAGATCTAAAACAACAATGTGCACACCTTAATTTAAAAGTACTTTATTGCTAAAGAAATGTTTACAATCATCTGAACCATCAGCAAGTTGTAATCTTTTTGCTGGTGGAGGGTGTTGCCTCAATGCTGATGGCTGCTGACTGATCAGGGTGGTGGTTGCTGAAGGCTGGAGTGGCTGTGGAAATTTCTTGAAATAAGACAGCAATATTGACTGCCCCATTGATTGACCTTTCCTGTCACAAAATATTTCTCTATAGCATGTGATGTTGTTTGATAGTATTTTACCCACAGTAGAACTTCTTTCAAAATTGGAGTCAGTCCTCTCAAATCCTGCCACTGCTTTATCAACTAAGTTTATATAATTTCCAAATTATTTTTTGTTTTTTCAAAAATATTCACAGCACCTTCACCAGGAGTAGATTCCATTTTAAGTAACCACTTTCTTTGCTCACCCATAAGAAGCAACTCCTCATCCATTAAAGTTTGATCTCCAAGTCAAATTTCATGTCACATCTTCAAAACACATCTTCAGGCTCCACTTCTAATTCTAGTTCTCTTGTTAATTCCACCACATCTGCAGTTACTTCCTTTTCTGAAGTCTTGAACCCCTTAAAGTCATCCTTGAAGGTTGCAATAAACTTCTTCCAACATCCTGTTAATGCTGGTATTTTGACCTCCTCCCCTGAATCATAGATGTTCTTAATGGCATTTAAAATGGTAAGTACTTTCCAGAATGTTTTCAATTTACTTTGCCCAGATCTATCAGAGAAATTCACTATCAATGGCAGCTATGCCCTACAAAACATATTTCTTAAATAATAAGACTTGAAAGTCAAAATTACCCCTTGATCCACGGGCTGCAGAATGGATATTATGTTTGCAGGCATGAAAACATCAATCTTCTCATACATCTCCATCAGCACTCTTGAGTGACTAGGTGCATTGGCAACAAGTAGTAATATTTTGAAAGTATTCTTTTTTTCCGAGCAATAGGTCTCAACAGTGGGCTTAAAATTCATAGTAAACCATGCTATTAAACAGATGTGCTGTCATCCAGGCTTTGTTGTTCCATTTATAGAGTGCAGGCAGAGTAGATTTAGCATAATTCTTAAGGGCCCTAGGATTTTCAGAATAGTAAATGAGTATTATAGGCAATTTATATGTATTTTTATATATACGCACACTATATAATCCATATGTAATAAACATATATGTGTATATAATTACATATATGCACATATGTATATAAAATACATATATAATATGTGTGTATGTGTATATATATAATCATAAAATATGTAACCTTTCGATATTGACTTAGCATAGCTCTCTGGAGATTCACCTATGTTGTTGCGTGTGGCAGTAGTTCATTCTTTTACATTGCTAAGTAGCATTCCATGCTATGGATATACCACAGTTTGTTTAGCCACTTACCTGTTGAAGGACATTTGAGTTCTTTCTATAATAGTTTTTAGCTATCACAAATAAAGCTGCTTTGAATATTCCTGTACAGATTGTTTGTGAACATAAATTTTCATTACTCTGGGATAAATGCCCAAGAGTGCAGTTTCCTGGGTCGTACGGTAGTTGCACATTTAGTTTTGTAAGATATTGCCATACTCTTTTCCAGAGTGGCTGTACCATTTTATATTCCTATGAGCAATGTATGAGAAATCCAGTTTTTTGTACTTTTGTCAGCATTTGTTGTTGTCAACTATTTTTATTTTCTTCACATGGGATTTTGCAGAGCAACCTTTTAATTTTGATGAGGTCCAATTTATAAAATTTAATTTTGTGGATAATGCTTTTGGTATCCAGTATAAGAATTCTTTAGCCCTATATCATGAAGATTTTCTCCTATTTTTTTTTTCCTAAAAGTTTTATAGCTTTATGTTTTACATCCAAGTCTCTGATCCATTTTGGGTCAATTTTTATTTAAGGTGTGTGGTTTATGTTGCAGTTCATTTCTTTGCCTATGGATGTACAATTGCTTCAGCACCACTTGTTAAAAAGGTTCTCTTACCCTCATTGAGTTGCTTTTGCCCCTTTGTTAAAAATCAATTAAACATATTTATGTGACTATTTTGGGATTCGCTATTATGTTTCATTGGGCTGGGTCCATCCCTCTGCCTATACTACACTTTTCATACTGTAGCAATATAGTAAGCAGAAATGATTACTCACACTTTATTCTTCATCAATATTATTTTAGCTATTCTAGGGCCTGTGCATTTCTATGTATATATTTTAGAATGAACTTGTCTCTGTTTGCCAAAACAAAAAGCTTAGTGGGATTTTGATAGAAATTATATTAAACATATAGATGAATTTGTGGAGAATTGACATCTTTAGTATTTTGAGCCTTTGAATCTGTGAAGATGATAAATCTCTTAGGCCTCTGATTTCTTTCATCAGCATTTTGTAATTTTCACCATGTAAAACCTATATGTGATTTATTAAGTGTGTAGTTGTTTAAGTATTTCATTTTCTTTGGTGTGATCATAAAAGATATTATGTGCTTAATTTCAATTTTCACATATTTATTGTAATTTCTAGAAAAAGAAATGGATTTTTTTGGTGTGTGTGTGTTAATAATTTATCCTGACACCATGCTAAACTCATTTGGTATTTGATTTTTATTTTTTTAAATTTATTTTTATTTATTTATTTGTTTATTTACTTAAATTTTTTTTTAATTTCAGCATATTATGGGGGCACAAATGTTTAAGTTACATATATTGCCTTTGCCCCACCTAAGTCAGAGCTTCAAATATGTCCGTTCCCCTGATGGTGCGCACTGCACCCATTAGGTGTGAATATACCCATCCTCTCCTCCCTCCTCCTACTTTCCCGACACCTGATGAATGTGACTGCTATATGCGCACATTAAGTGTTAATTAGTTAATACCAATTTGATGATGAGTACATGTGGTATTTGTTTTTCCATTCTTGTGATACTTCACTTAATAGAATGGGCTCCAGCTCTATCCAGGATAATACAAGAGGTGCTAGATCACCATTGCTTTTTGTGGCTAAGTAGAACTCCATGGTATATGTATAATGCACCAGACTTTAAGCTATACTACAAGGCTATAATAATTAAAACAGTGTGGTACTGGCACAAGAACAGAGACGCAGATCAGTGGAACAGAACTGAGAACCCAGGTATAAAACCATCTTCATTTACCATCAAATCTTTGACAAAGCAGACAAAAACATACACTGGGGAAAAGAATTCTTACTCAATAAATGGTGCTGGGAAAATTGGATAGCCACATGTAGAAGACTGAAACAGGATCTGCCCACAGCTTTTACCTCTCACAAAAATCAACTGATGGTGGATAACAGACTTAAACCTAAGACATGAAACTGTAAGAATTCTAGAAGAAAATGTTGGAAAAACTGTTACAGACATTGGGCTAGGGAAAGAATTTATGAAGAGGACCCCAAAGACAAACACAGCAACAACAAAAATAAATAAATGAGATCTGGTCAAATTAAAAAGCTTCTGCACAGCCAAGGAAACTATCACGAGAACAAACAGACAACCTACAGAATGGGAGAAAATATTTGCAAACTATACATCCTATAAAGGGCTAATATCCGGAATCTACAAAGAAATCAAGTGAATCAGCAAGAAAAACCAAGCAAACAATGCCATCAAAAAGTGAGCAAAAGACATGAATAGAAATTTTTCAAAAGAAGATAGACAAATGGCCAAAAAACATGAAAAATTCTCTATACCACTAATTATCAGGGAAAGGCAAAATTAAAACCACAATGAGATATCACCTTACCCCTGTCAGAATGGCCATTATTAAAAAGTCAAAAACCAATAGATGCTGGCATGGATGCAGAGAGAAAGGAACACTTATATCCTGTTGGTGGGACTGCAAATTAGTGCAACTTCTATGGAAAACAGTATAGAGATTCCTCAAAGAAATACATGTAGACTTATCATTTGACACAGCAATTCCACTACTGGGTATCTACCCAAAGGAAAAGAAATCATTTTATCAGAAAGACACTGCACTCAAATGTTTATCGCAGCATAATTCACAGTGGAATCAACCTAAGTGCCCATCAATTCATGAGTGGATAAAGAAAACGTGGTGTATATATACCATAGAATCCTACTCAGACATAGAAAGGAATGAATGATGTCTTTTGCAGCAACTTGGGTGGAACTGAAGAGCATCATCCTAAGTGAAGTATCTCGGGAATGGAAAAGGAAACACCACATGTACACACTGATAATTGGGAGGTAAATGATGGGCACACATGGGCACAAAGAGATGTAAAGGACATTGGAAACTAAGGAGGAGGAAGGTTGGGGGGGAGGAGTAAAACTCACCTTATTGAGTATAATAAACACTATTCTGATGATGGGAACACTAAAAGCCGTGACTTAGGCATTATACAAGGCATCTATGTAACAAAAACATTTGTTCTCCTCTTTGTATTTTGAATTTAAAAAAAGAGAAACCTTGGTAGTTTATATTGACATCCTCTCTAACACATCTGTCTAAATTCCGTAAGACTTGAAAATTGAGATGATTTACAAGGATTCCTCCGGTCAGCAAGGAGAAAACAATGGGTTTCCTAAGCTCTAAGCTTTTCTTTTTTCTGCATATTTAAATTTTTATGTAATAATTTCATCAGTAAAAATAATTTTCAAAGCTTGAAAAATGAAGAATACTGTTAAAAATGCCAACCATCTAATCTCGTTCAAAATCATTGTTAAATTTTGCATATGTATATCTGTACATTTTTTAACCTATACATTTTTATATAATTGGATACTATTATATAAAGAATTTTGTTTTCTATTTTCACATAATGTTTGACTAAACTTTTTTTATGTTATTCAAAATGTTTCACAACCATAATTTTAATGTTTGTGTAATAGTGTATTACATTTTTGTTCCATAATTTACTTAACTGTTCCTCTATTTTTGGAGATTTAGATTGTTGTACAGTTTTTCACTATTTTAAAAATGTTCTGATGCATATCAGGATACATAAATCTTTGTTTTTATCTGCATTTTAGATTTTTTTCCTTAAGATAGGGGCGTAGGGGAGGAATTTTCATATTTTTAGCATCCATTGTCAAGTTGGTTGTGAGAAATGTATATTTCTATAACTCTTATGCTGGAAAAGCTAAAGTCTGGAATTAAAAAAAAAGTTAACACACTCTTCAGTGTGTATGTGTGTGTGTGTGGCGTGTGTCTGTTGCACACGTGCATACATTTACATGCTTTATGGTAATTAGTATGCCTAAAAGTATTATAACATTATTGCAGTATGACTTAGGTAATGAAATACCTGGAAACGATACATCTCCAGACTAGAAAGAGAATGTGCGTGTCTCCTGCTGACACAATATTCCGGGCCATCATATCTGATAAAATGAAAACAATAACAACATCAATAATAATACTTGCTTACACTTTTTGAGCACTAACTGGGTGCCAGGCACTGACTGAAGTACTTTGCATATGTTTAACTCATTCTTATAATCAACCAGATAGGTAAATACTTCTATCATCCCCATTTTACACCGAGCAACCCGAGGGCCAGAGAGCTTAAATAACTCTTCCCGAGTTCATGCGCTTAGGAGGTGGTAGATCTGTGATTTGGATCTACTCCCTCTGATCCAGAGCCTCTGCACATGACTCTACACTAGATAGTCCCTGAGCTAGATAAGGTTGGAAGAGTTGGAAGTTGTCATTTGAGTTCCCAACAGGCTGTGATTTACAGTCGCTTCAGTGCAAGACCCTGGTGCAATACCTCGTGTGATGGATGAAGACCACAATACAGTTCCTCCGGGGTTAGACCTGTGGCTCCTCCAAAGGCACTATCCCTTATGGTGTCAGCAAAGAGAAGTGCACAAGAAGGTCCAGTCTCTCTCTCTTTTTTTTTCTTTTTCTGTAAAAGTTTTTTCTGTAAACGTTTGGAATAGGTCTCAACTTCCCCTCAATTCTCTTAATGACCCTTGAGGGATTCATCATACAGGTGCTTACCTGTTCTGTGCCTGTCTTACCTGTACCTGCTTACTGCACACTCTTGGGAGTCGCTATACAGAGAGGTTAAAGGCACGAACTCTGGCCCCTACCTCCTGGATTTGACTCCCAGCTCTGCCACTTTCTAGCTGTGTGCTTTGGGCAGTAACTCTCTGGGCCTCATTTTCTCGTCTCTGAATTGCGACTGATGGCAGTACCCGGGCAGCTGAGAGGACACCCTGAGCTGCTAATGGTGACGTGCTGGGGGCACGTGCCCTGTCTGCAAGGGTTTCCTGCATTTCTGCCACAATTGCTCTGCCTTTTGTCCTAGTCTCTTAAGACTTCAGTAAGAGCTCACGTGTGCCGGGCTCACTCCCTTGTTTCCCAGACATAATCAACACGTGCCTCCCCGGTGCCTGCCCCTTCAGTGCTGCCTCCGGTGTGGAGGCAGACCTGGGTCAGGTACTCCCTGCAGTGGTCGAAAGGAAAGCGTGGAGAGAGTGAAGCGGCAGGACCCCAGCCAGCGGGAGGATCAGGGCTGGGCTGTTGTAACATAGGCCCACAAGCCACGTGGCTTCGACAATAGAAAGGTATTGTCTCACAGTTCTGGAGGCCGGAAGTCCAAGATCAAGGTGTTAGCAGGGTTGCTTCCTTCTGACACTCCTCTCCCCAGCTTCTGGTGTTTGCTGGAAGTCTCTGCTGTACCTTGGCTTGTAGAATCATCTCCTTATCTCTGCCCCCGTCCTCTGATGGTGTTCTCCCTGTGGGCATGTCTGTGTCCACATTTCCCCTTTATAAGGGTACCAGCCATGTTGAATTAGGGGCTCATCCTACTCCAGCATGCCCTCATCTTAACTAATACATCTGCAACAACTTTGTTCTCACATAAGGTCACACCCTGAAATACTGAGGTGAGGACTTCAGCAGGTGAATTCTGAGGGGAACACAATTCAAATCATGACTTTGGGGAAGTGCCCAAAGCTGGGACTGAAGGATGAAGAAGAATTAACCAGGAGCCGAAGGGTTGGAGAAAAGAGGGGGAAAGATTCCTGGCAGGTCTGTGCAAAGGCCCTGTGGTATGTGGGAACTTGGCTTTTCAAGGAGCCAGAGTAAGCCAAGGAGCAAGGAGAGAGGGGTCCATGGAAGTGTGAGGAGGTGGCAGAGGACAAGCCATGGTATCTTGTCAACTATTTTAAGCAGTTTGGGTTTTACTTTGGGCACAATGGGAAAGGATTTTAAGCAGAGAAATGACATCATTTAATGAATGTTTTGAAAATGTACTATTATAGAAATTTTATCTATTGGGGACTTGTTTCTCTTATCATTTTGTACACATTGTTAATATAATATATGAACTGAAAACATTGTTGAATCAGACGCCAATATTTCCCCCATTCTGTTTTATTTCTGTTATCGTAGTTTTGTTTTTCATAAAATAAGAGTTTTACATTTTGTAAATAATCAAGTCTACTAATCTTTATTTTAAAAAATCACATTTCTTCCTAGTTTTATTTTGTAAGATTGAAGAGTTCTCACCTTTTAAATCTATTCTTACGCAGCAGCAAATCCATCACTTAGATGGGAAATGTGTGTTAAAAATGTTGAAGAAGCTGTGACATTCACTTGGGGAAACATCTGCTTATTTTGTGCTCAATTATCCCATCAAATCCTTTCCAAGTAGGTACAATTATGCTCTTCCTTTTTACGGGTGGGGAAAGCTGAGGTTTTAATAAATGGGTGAGTGGCTGAAGGTCACACAGGTGGATTTAGACTATTAACCCCACTGGACAGACCCATGACTTACTCTTAACCAAGGAACTTCTTAGCTGAAAGCTTTGAGTAGTTTCTTGAGTGGCCTCCACCCTGTCTCTTCTGAGCTTGGTACCTGTGTCTCCCATGGATACTAGGCCATTCCTAGCAGAGCATGTGCTTGCATTTCCATCGAGCTGTTCTAGCCAGGCTACTGTCTCGCTTTTCTTCCCTTGTTTATAGAGACAGGGTCTCACTGTGTCACCTAGGCTGATGTGCGGTGGGGCAGTCATAGCTCACTGCAGCCTTGAAGTCCTGGGCTCGAGCGATCCTGCCTAAGCCTCCTGAGTAGCTGGGACTGTAGGTGAGCACCATCACACGTGGCTAATTTTTAAATTTTTTTGTAGAGACAGGATCTTGCTGTGCTGTCCAGGCTAGTCTCAAGCTGCCTTACTTTTCAACAATCCCTGCTTTTGCTGATGCCACGTCATGTCCTGGAATTCCTTCTTCTCTTTTCTTACCCATGTTTAGGAGCCAGCAGGTGTTCTGCTGTCTTCTAGGGCCTTTCTTGAGTGCTTTCACCTACGTCCCTCTCTCTTCTTTCCTTGAATTCCTTAAAATCTGGTTTTCTACCCACTCTTCTGCTTCTCAATCTTACCGTGGGTGGCTTCTTGAGGTCACTCAGAGCACCTGCCTGTGGCCTTGGGTGTCCTGTGTGCTTAGTGAGTGTCTGATCGATGGACAGAGGAGTAGGACCCATTAAAGTTTCCATGGTCTTGCTGTTAGGAATCTGTTGACAGCCTGGCTGGGTATAGCAGCCCTGGTCCTACAGGTGCTCTGAGTGTCAGCAGCTTCCTATGGTTTTGCCCCTGTCACCAGCTTTGCAGTGGCAGTGCTTCCTGCTCTGTAGCATGTCCTCTGTCGCAGCCAGGTGACGTAGGACAGGATGGAAGGGTATTTTGGAGTGATGGCGTGTGCTGGAGTCCAGCCAGCTGATGACTTAGAATGGCACACACAGAGTGCACTGTTGTCAAAATTCACTGGCTGTTTTGAGACAATTGCCAGATTGCTTATCAGGGTTGACAAAAGGGACATTTCCAAGAGATCACAGGATAAGTAGGGGCAATATGTGCTTAGAGGCTGTTATCACAACCAGCATATATTGAATAGCCACTGTGTGCCAGGACTTGGTACTTTCCAATATTATCCTGATCTAAACATCTCGATGGCAAGATGTTTAGAAAAGTGCTGGGTTCATGATACGAGCTGAGCATGATACCATGAGCGTATGGGCATATTGTATGGCTTTCTGGCTTCGCGATCCTGTCCAGGGAGGTCAGGAATTGTTATGTGTTTATAAAAGCCTTAAGATAAAAAAAAAACTTTAAGAAGATTTTTCTCTGCCAGGAACCCAGGAGAGTGGAGGATGGCTTAGTGTTCTTGCAGACACAGTTTCAGATCTCTAATGCACATGACCTCCCTGGGGTCATTGAACGAATGTGGTCACAGGGAGACCTGCCCAGATTTGGGCATTTTAGGAAACATCTTTGGCCTTTCTGTACACACTGGCACAAAGCCACACTCAGTCCCTTCAGGGTTCGCTGCTATTGCCAGTGCGTACCTGGAGTGGTGCTTGGTATTAAGTCAGAAAGTTTGTCTGTAGAGTCTCCCTGGGTGATACTATCTTATTTTCGTGGCCTTTTCATGTGCTGTGATGGGCAGCATCAGCCAGTGAGCGCTGGACCAGGGTGCTTCAGCATCTTTGCATCAGAGACATCCTTAGACCCATCCTTTGCTCCTCATTGTCCACTATTAAAGTGTCAGTGATAAGGTGAATGCACTAAGTTTATATAGACCCAGAAGAGCAAATAGTGGGGAGATAATGAGAGATACTTGGAGAGGACTCAAATCACCAAAGGCAAACTGGTGCTCTTGCAGCCTCTTTAAAACAAACCAAGCATTTCCTGCCTGAGGGCTTCATACCTGTCTGGAATGTTGTCATTCTCTTCCTTACCTCCCCCTCTCCCCTGGTCCCTAATCACATTTTTCACAAGCCTCGTTCCTTTTTTAATATCTTTTATCTCTTCAATGTAAGTATCTCTTCTCCAGAGAGATGCTACCTGGCCATTCTATCTTAGAAAGGTTTCCAGGCTGGTCAGTCTCTCAGTACCTTGTTGTGCACTTATTATTGTACAGCTTGCAATCATTTTATTTTATGTCTTCTGTAGGGGTCATTTATTAATTTCACTACTGTTTCACCTTCCCCAGTAAATAGAGATTCATTGAGAGCAGGGACGATGCTTGCCTCAGACAGCGAGATTCCTCCCTGCCGAGTGCGGTGCTTGGCACGTGGTAGCATCCACGTGAAGGAAGGAAAACAGGATGGCAGGAAGACAGGCAGGAATCCACAGACTGAAGCCAGGGCAGAGAGCAAGGCCTGAGACTTTCAGTTCCCTGGGTGGCGAGTCTTGACCCCATCCCTTGTGAATCTTTTCCTTTTTAAACTCTCTCAACTAGATTGCTGATATTTTGGGGTAGGAGAAGTGTGGACCATCAAGCCTCCCCGCCAGTGTTAAGGGTGAAGAAAGCAAAACTCAGAGAAAGGAAGTGACTTGCTAACGTCCCTGTGTTAGGGAAAGAGGTTGGACCGAAACTAAAACCTGCACATTTTCAGACAGGAAAGTAGAACCCCTGAAAGGTCTTGGGAGTCCAATCCTTAGGGGTTTGTGACTAAATCCTTTTTTGCTTTTTAGAAGAAAAGTAGACACGTGGGAAACTTGAGACAGGAAGATAATCAAATGCTGTGTTTTCACCTGGGAGAAATCTGTGTGTCTGAAAGGCTGTTTTCCAAGAGGGACCTTGAAGGAACATGGTTTTCTTTCCTTTTTCTTAAAGTGAAGCTAGGAACAGAGCACAATGCCTCTGACAGTGAAAACCAGGCTGTGCCTCACAACAGACTAGGGGGCGGGAGGCTGGGGCTGTCTTTGCCCTCTCTGCAGGGCGGTGCCTCACTCACAGAGGCTGGCTGTTCGCAATGCTCTGCCCTTGCTCATGAGTCTGCGTGAGAGGGAGATGCGTAGGGGTCAGGGCATAGTCCTCTGTTTCCTTCCCACATTTCTCTGCTTGTGGTTGACACCTTCTACGTATTACCCTGAAATTTGGAAAGGGAGGAAGAGAAGACATGCACTTAGAACAGAGCTAAGAAAGTGAACCAAAGAGTTAGGACGGAGGTCTTAGGGGGAGAAGGGGCAGGACTGGGGAGGTTCCTTTGAGGAAGTGAACTGAAGTTTGACTTTGTTTTCATATTCAGGTACTTGAGGGGTGGAGCTCTGAACGAAAAGAAATGGGCAAAGATTAAGGCAAAGGAGATGGGGCTTATGTAACAGAGGCTAGTGACAGTTACGGTGGAAAAACAGCAGGATGATGTGTGTAAGATGTGTAAGATTTGTAAAAATGAATATTTCTGAAAAACAAATTATATAGATTACTCTTAAAGAATAGAATTATCAGATTTGTTGATCCAGGAATTTTTTAGAAAAGCCAGAGTTGGGAACAATTAATCAGGAACATCAGGAATTGTTATGTTGAGTCTTTCGAGTTGAAAAAATTGAGATGCTTGTGAGGCCGTATGAAAGAATAATTTTGGTGCTTGCAGAAACCTGAGTCTGAAAACTAGCTGCCTCAGTTATCAGCTGTAAATTCACACACAAATCAGATAACCTCTTTAATCCTCACATTAGTCTTGTCATCTGAAAAGTGGGGACAAAGTTTACTTCAAAGGGTTGATGTGGGCATTAAGTGAGATTATCTTGAAGTGTCTGTCTGCTGTGAGTGTTTACTCATTCTGTATTTCCATTTTTTCTCTCAACGGTTTGGAAAAGGTGGCTTTAACACTTGTGGAGCTTGTGTTTTATGATTCACTCTTTACCAACTCAGGGACTTTTTTTTTGTCCTCGATCTCTTGTGGGGTATCTAAATTTTGAACACTCACCCACCACACCGGTTCTGTATAACTCTGCTGTGAGTAGAAAGAATTCGGGTTTAGAAGGATTTTCTTAGGTTGTGTGGAGTCACTGACTCCCATTCTCATAGGAGGCTCTCACATCCTTGTTTATTCCTGTCCAACAGGTACATTCCTGGAAGCCTCCTGTGGCCCAGACACCATGTGAGGTACTAGGGACTCCAGGGCTGGGGACAATAGACAGTAGCTAAGTACACAATAAGCCAGGTAGTAACAAATGTGGCTACTGCCACCGAGTGGTGTCATGGGAACCAGGTGGGCCTAGGACGGGTGGAGGGGGGTTGCTTTCATTAAAGCAGTCGGGGGAGACCTCATTGGAAATGGGGCGGGACCAGAGGAGGCAAGTGAGACGCCCGGTGTATGTTTAAGGAGGCACCCTAGATACCCTCCCTGCTTGCCTGCCTTGTCTGAGTCCCAGCCCTGCCCAGGGGGTGACATTTGAGCCGGGACCTCAAAGGTAGTGAGGATCCAGGCCTTCCAAGGGCTGCCTGGTCATCAGCTAAACAAGCGATTGGTGATTGTGTTTGCTGTGGCTCATTTCAATGTGGTGCAGAGAGATCTGTGTAAATCCTGTAATTGCCAAAATTGACCCATCAATGTTAAAGACCCTTTTAAAGTGGATCATTTTCTTCCTTTTACACAGCCATCAAATGCAGCACTAATGAGGGGTGGTATTCATCTCATTTTATGGCCCTGCGCTTCTCTGTATTCATTAACATGCAGGAACCTGACTCCCCGTGGTTCTTAGAAACAGGAGTCCCCGCCTTGCTTTGTGTTTTCATACGCGGTTGTCTTTAATTGCTGAGGAGCCTTTGACTCAGCCAAGGTGGTTCCATTTCCACCTCTACTCCGACTTCGGAATGCTCTAGGGGTCTGCTTTTTGACTAAGGGAGAATGTCTTGGATGCCCTCTTGGGGAAATGTCTCTTTATAAATAATATGTGTGACTACAGACTGTTAATTAAAAACACATCAACAATATCAACACATCATTGAGAAACACCACATGGCAAAGTTCCAAAACTGTGAGCAAAGCTCTAACGACAGAGCGATGTGTGATGTATTGCTCTTCCTAATGTGGTCCATCAGACAGCCTTCCTGACAGAATCAAGCACTACTGAAGACCTGTGTTCTCAGGGGACTGCCCACCTCCCACACTTCATGTGTTGGCAGTTTTCCGGAGATGCTCACTTACATCTTTCATTTCAGACAGAGGCTCCCTCGATCTAGCTAGCCCACAGTCATGACTTCCAGGCCAGCCTTTGTCCACCTAGTCCAGTGACATTTCCCGTGGCTCTATTTTCCTGATGACATCCCAGCCAGTGGCAGCCTGAGATTCTGTGTTTGAGTTTTAGCAGGCTCAGCCCTGTGGCTACAGGAGGTAAGGGCCTTCTTCAGGGTGCACACAGCTGCCTACAGGTCATGTATATGGAGCTAGAGCTGGGAATTCGAGTCCCTGACCTCATCCTTTTCTTTCATTTATTTTGTCCAACAATATCAGGACCAACTGGCCAACCTCATTATATTTGTTAGTTTTCCAAAAATGTTTGAAAATTTCAGATACCCACTCATCCAGTGCTTTGCTTCTTATACGTGGTTGATTAGGAGTATCCGATGCAGATATTTTGTGTATCTCTATTACCAATTCATGCCATGGACTATCAGTGCTCTCTTTACTTCTAGAAATAGAGTCATTGACATCTTTAAATCTAATCAGAGAGCCAGTTCCAGGAACCCAAGACCCAACTCAGAAACTCATCCTTTAACTTCTGTTCCTCTAGAACCACTACACTTCTAGTACCAAATGTGTATTAGGGTTCTCCAGAGAAACAGAGCCAATAGGATGGAAGTGTGTATATATGTGATATGCTATATTATATATTATTAATAATAATATAAATTATATGTTATATAAATACATATTTTATATATATTTCTATGTGTGTATGTGGGCGTGTATATAAAACATAAGGAATCAGCTTACGTGATTATGGAAGCTGAAAATTCCCACACTGTGTAAATTCCAGTCTGAGTTCTAAGGCCTGAGAACTAAGAGTGTCAGTGGTGTAAGTCTCAGTCCAACGACAGGAGAAGACTAATGTCTAAGCTCAAGCAGTCAGGTAGAGAGACGGAATTCAACCTTCCTCTGCCCTCTTGTCCTGTCTGAGCCTTCAGTGGGTTGGATCATGCCCACCCACACTGAGGAGGGCAGTGTGCACTACCCAGCCCACCAGCTCAAACGCTGATCTCTTCTGGAAATGCCCTTTCAGACACACCCAGAAATAATGTTTATGGGTCATAATGTGTCAAGTGGACACATAAAATTAACCATTGCTGAAATATCTCTCAGATGGACCCCTCTAGGTACTGGCACCAACAGTTTTTGCCAAAAGCAGAACACACCACGAGCCATGCTTGAATGTGCTGATTAAATGCTTGAAACGAGGACTCGGCTGGACTAGCAGGAAGCGTGATTGCTACACATATTGCATAGTGTCGACTACCTGGGTTCTCTTGCTGGCTTCATTCTTATTTGCTGCAGCAACTAATTTCCTATCACTGTACTCTGGTTTCTTCATTTTCTGAGTGGGCATAATGATGGTATCCATCCCATAGAGCTGTTGTGAGGAGTGAGGAGATACATAGAAAATTGTTGGAATAATGCCTGGAGTATCGTAAAGAGCTCTAGAAATGCTCTCTATTGCTGTCATCTTCAAGCATATTATAAGTGCCAATAACTCTCATAGGATGGACTACATTTTATCATATTTTTATCATGCAGATAAAATATAAACAAAGAAAAACACACATTTAAATTAATATATGTTTTTTCATTATTGGTCCTGTACTCTGACACTGCATCTCTTGGCCAATCTAAATCCTTAGGAAAGAGAAACATTGAGCCACCTTTAGTAAGTGGCCGTGAGTGGGGAGTCACTCATGCACCCATTTATTCAACAGACACTTACTGAGGCCCACGATACCAGCCCCTCGATGAAACTTAGTCATTATATTAATATGTTTCATCAGTTTCTGTTGTTGTTAAAGATTGTCATGTTAATATTACTTCAAAGAAAGCTAACACCTAAAACCGCCATCAGCCCCTGACCTCAGTGTGAGGGAAGGTTTTGAGAGAGACTTTTGAGGGGAGACTGGGGAAAGTCTGAGGGTTCAGGTTGCCTTAGGCCTGAGGACAGCAAAGGGCAAAGAGCAGTGGCTGAGAGCACAGCCCTCAGTGTGACTGCGGAGTAGAGGGAATGAGAAATGAGTTCATCCTGGAGAGGGAGAAGCTGGCTGTGGACAGGGCAGTTTCCCACGTTGAGAGTGACCCCGCAGGGCCTGCGCTGGGCCGGATTTGGGTGCGTGGGGCCCATCCCACATTCTCCTCTCCTCGTGCTCCTCAAACTTATCACGGTGTCCTTCTTGGAAGGAATCTTGCAACGAGCCTACCTCTGAGATATACTTCTGATTCTACTGTTAACAAGTCTCTTGAATGTCTTTTTTAGTGGGAGGCCAAAAGATTTACAGCTGCTAGCTTTAAGGAGCCTCGAGACTGGGGCAACACAAAGCACAGGAGTGAGAAGAAAGGACAGGGGGCAAAACAGTCCTCCATGCTCATGGGGACAGGGGTGACCCTTTGTGCTTGAGGACAGTTGGAGAAGAAGCAAACCAGTGCTGGCCAGAGGAGCCAGGGCATAAAATAATGTGAGAGATTACTATGTGCCATTCACTGTTTGAAAATTACACATGGATTAATGTTTTAGGTTTTCACAACAATCCAAGGAGGCTAATACTTGACTTATCCCCATTTTGCAGATGAAGACATCAGTGCACGGAGAAGTCTTCACAGAGGGCTTTGTTGTGAATTAGGCCTTGGATGATGGCTAGGATTTAATTATGCAAAGAGAAAGGAGAGAGCTTTCCAGGAAGGGCGGATCAGAAGCATATCATCCCTCCTAAACTAAACCAGGGGTGCAAATCAATTTTAAGAATCAGGATTCATCAGTGGCGCAATATCCTTGATAGAATTCTGCTTCTTTAGGCATTCTGATCCCCTGGCTCTCAGCCCCACTGTGGGTACCACCTCTAGGTCTCCAGCAATCCAGGTGGACCCTCACATGCAAATTTCTAGGAAGATAAATGAGAATTGGCAGCTGCATTTAATTATGCAGCCTTCTGTAATGTGTCTACAACAGACATTTTTCTTATGGAGAGTAATTATTCTTAGCATGCCCATCTGAGTGAGATTATGCTTTGGTAATTGGTTTTGAATCCTCGATCCATTTTTATTTGAGCTGCCTTGCTGGAATCCTTTCTATCAATGTTTGTGAATTGAGTCCGAGGTGCGCCAGCCACAGGGACACAACTTAGAGATGATATTGTCTCTATCCTTCCTGGAAGACTGTTGAGGCAAGGACAGGGAGTTCCCGGGGCAATGGCAGAGCCTGGATCGTGGGATGTGCTTGCTTAGCACTCTCAAATCCTGCTGAGAGGCCTCAGTTTTACCCCTTCGCATCTTATTTCTGATTATAGCCTTAGCTGATTGAAACACTGTTGCACTTTAGACAAGGGGGTGACTTTTGCTCTGTCTCACGCTGTCAGACTGTTCTGCTCACTGCGACCAGCCGATTTACAAATGTAGCCCAGTATTCATCTGTGTGGCTGAATCAAGCTCACCAGGTGTTCACCCTGTCAGCCAAAGCCTACTCCATAACTGCCACTTGAGGCTCATAATATACTATGAGGAATGTATGTAATAATGATTGGGAATGTGCTTTTAAATCATAAGTTCAATCACAAATGGCAGGCACTGTCTCCAGCCCCAGACTGAACTCCAGCAGTGACTCCCATGTGATCTTTGGCAAGTTGGTTTTTCTTCCTGGACATTAGCTTCATTGTCAGGAAGATGAGGGGTTTGTGTCTGGTGATACTTAATGATTAAGTATTTTTGAGAATCTATTTGCATGCAGGGTCTTTGGCCTGAGGAAACAAGTAGAGAACTCAGTCTCAATTTGATTGTGCATCAGGATTACCTGGAAGCATACAACAGGTCACAGTCCTGCTAAAATGCCACCTCTGGGTCCCATCCTCCAGGGACTCTGGTCCAGAAACTTGGAGATTGCACCTAGGGATACTCATTTTTTTTTTTTTGGCAAACATCCCAAGGGATTCTGATGTAGTTAGTCCATGAGCCATCATTTAGGAATCCCTGAAATCGAGAATGAATAATAAGGAGAGTGAAAGGGACAGAGTCATTGCAAGTATAACTTCTTTGAGGGTATCTGAGTTTCTGATGAGCTGCCTTTCTTCAGCACCGTTTCCTCGTGCATGTCTGGTGTGCTTGCCCAAATGTGCACGTGCCTGCCCACTCCCACGCACCATTATGAACAATATGGGTTGAGAAGTTGTTTTCTGAAAAGCACAATATGCTGGAGTCTTGGCAGAAGAAAAATTGTTTTATGTGCTGAAAGCATCATCATTTGCCATGCGTGAGAGCTTATGGCTGGAAGGACTGATACACCATTTGCAGAATTTGATTTATAATCATGTGGGTGCACACACACACAGGCACTCACACATAATTGAGTATGATCCCACACAACAAATGTGTTAAGAGCAAAGAAAGATAGGAAGAATCCCTGCCCTTTCTGCGGCAGAGAGCAGGGCATGCCAATGTGTCAGTCGTTTTCACAATAAGGGCTTTTGCTTCCTGTTATCAAAACTAGTAGAAAATAGAAACACAGCCAGGGCTTCTGATGCAGAGATGCAGTAAGGGATGCAGGATGCTGGATTTTCTCATCCAGGACCCACTTTCCCTCTTTGGGATAAGACCCTTGGTTTTTCACTCTTCCTTAGTGGCTGACCACATCCAGATCATCTTTGCTGGGAACCCATTCATTCCTAAATGGGCTTGACGGCCACCACTTAGACCCAAGGGCTCCTCTTTGGAATGTGTAGTTCTTGAGCAGTGGGGCCCAGTTCTGAGTGCTGAGCACAGGCAGTCACCGCCCCATTTAGCTGTTAGTTGACTACCTTCAGAAGAACTGTTCTTCCTGTTCAGAAGGAAAGTGTGCGTGAAAGGTAATTTCCTCCTCTTTTTTTATAGCAGAAACAATTGCCTTTTAGGGGTAGAGCACCAGTTATTCTCTTTTTGATGCAGTAGTCATACAATCACCATTTGGAGAGGTGGAATCTCTCATTTTTATTATAATTGTGGCATATCTTTAATTTGCCTGGCATAATGCACTTAATCCATAATCATAAAATATGCAACTAGCCCTTGGCCTCATTCTGCTCTCCCACCACAGAGGCGGCTTGGTGTTTTTATTAATTTAACTTTGTACAAGCTAACAGATTGCCATGCAGGAAAACGGAATTTCTCAACCAGTTCAGCTAATAGCTGAGCTTCAGCAAGGGGCCCTGTGGTATGTGTTGAACAATAACTACCTCTCTCCGGCATTACTTGCAGTTTTTAATTGAATTTCTATCCCATGGATATCATGTTGGAACTGTTCATCTGCTCCACTAAGTCTTCTGATATTAAACAAGTTCTTTCAGGTTATTATTGTAATGCAAATACGGTTAGACAGTTGATTTCCATTAAAAATTCACTGCCGTGGTAAGGCTAACACAGTGAAGGGAGCTTATCCTGAACATAGCCAAGCAAAGAAATCACATTAATAGGGTGAAAATGCAGTGCGCATTATCTTGTTTGCTTCCTTCGCACACCCGCCCCCCTTCTTTGTTTGAATGAGAGGATTTGATCGTGCTGATAAATTTTGATAAATGACAAAATACTGGGCATTTTCAGATAGTCCTTGGTTTGGTTTTAGGTATCTGCCATTTGGATTTGCCGACAAGAGGTGCATCCACTCAGCCGGGTTTCTCTTCTACCTCCATTTTTCCTTTGCTATCTTGTTTCTAGAGCACGTTGCCATTCTGGTTGACATTAGGAATATCTGCTGCCTAGAGCTATTCTTACTGTTTTAAGAAACACTTAGTGGCCTTATTGCCCCCTGAATTGTGTATGCCGGTGCCTTTCCAATGTTTGTCACCTGTACTTCCTGATTTTTGTAGACTGACTAGTTCTCCAAAATTTCAGGACATGAAAACTATGGGGGATCTTTGCAAACTCCTAAGAGGTATTTTTTAAAATAAATGGAAACAAACCTTGTACGTAATTGAGTGAAATTAGGAATAGCTATTGTATGTCCCAGCATTGTGAAGGTGTCCTGGCAGAGGACAACCACTGTCCTGCCTACTGTGGTTCCTTTAGGTTGTAGCACCTAACCTCAAGTATGCCTCACCACGTTCCTTACTGTGTCCCCTGCTTATAGCTCTCCTCGGCATCATGTCCTGTGACGTCTTCTTGATGATTTCTCTATCAGTATTAGAAGACACATTAAATACTCTGAACTCATAGTCTTCAGCTCTCTTCTGCAACCACCTATTGGCATTGCCACATCTTGGTCTTCGTCATCATTTGGAACTGCCTTATCTATAAATAATAATTTGAACCCTGAAATTCCCCTGTGTGACCACATTCTCTTATTTATCCAATTTTCTCACACTGTTACATTTGCTAAATTTGAATTTTTGTTTAAGTACATAATGTCTTCCATTTTCTCAACTCCCCCCTACTCTCAAACCCTCAAGTCACATGTTGTATCTTCCTTAAAAAACTGTGTATTTTTCAAAGGTGGGAATCAAGCCTTGTACATACTCAGTGCTTTGCTTGGAATAGATGCTCAGTGTTTACCAGTGGGTAGATGTTCCCAAGTCAAGAGTATTTGACCAAGAAGAAAATTATACTTTGATTTTTGTTGTGGGATATTCATTGGATAAAGGATGTCATCTTGGGACAAAAGTACTTATTTGTACTTTGATTTTATAATAGTGGATTACATAGATAGTTAATCTTGAGTTTAAGCCTTGGCTATATCACTAAATAGCTATGTGACCTTGGGCAAGTTACTTATCTGAGCTTCAATGTTTTCATATACAAAATGGCACACAATGATAGGTTCTATATTATTAATTAACTGTGACAATTCAATTAGTTAGTATTTGTAAAGTGATTAGCATAGTCCCTGGAACTAAGTAAACTCTTAAAAATAGTTGTTATTATTATTACTTGGAGTCACTGACCTGCTGAAGTTTCAGACCAGTGTTTGCTTAAGATAAACTTTTGAAACTTCAGGTTCAGCTCTGAAGCATTGAAGACATTTGAGTCTATAAATTGGGGGTGAGACTCAGCAGCTCTAATGAAATTCCTAGTTAGTTATTGCCACTGGCCTGCCCATGTCTGTGAAAAAATAGATGGTCTCTCAGGCTCAGTGGTACATATTAGCAATGTTTCTAAATTGTAAAACCCTCATGCCTGTCTGAGTGAATAAGTGCTAGGCTGATGGTCAATGCAAAGCTTCACAATGAATATAATTATTCGTGTTTTTGAACCTCTAGACACCGTAACAATGATGGTGAAGCCTTAGAATGGCCAAATAGACTCACATGGCAAAAGGAAAGTGGCCGTTTTTCACATAGCCCAGCCAAACATAAGCCTATAGTTTATTTGAGAGTTTCTGAACCATGTGTTTTCTCCCCAGTTACTATTACTCTGTATGTCAAGGTCAAATGCTAGTAAGTAGCAAATTGTATTTCTCACCTTGACATGATTGTTAAATCTGATTTTTCTTGAGAAAAACAGCAAAGCCTGATGACAAAAGGGCGCTGTGACTTCAACTGTTATACGTCACTAAGGGCAGTAAGCATTCCTGAAGGGGATTGTGTTCTAAGGACTGTCATCATTTCCTGTCACAGCCAGTTTGTGTTGGATAAACGTGTCAAAAGATAGTAATTACGTATCTTGATTTTTCTGTCTCTTGGAAGGCAGTGCTCATTTTAATACCGTCATCCTGATCTTTGGGTTTCTGCCTTTTCATTTAGCTAGTAACAGAGCAAGTTAGGTTCCAACATATTCTGTAGGTATACACCCTTCAGAGGAATCTGTAGAAGCATAGAGGTGGTATGGCACTTACGGATCTGATTCCATGTCCACAATATCAGAAACCCAGAAAGACCTACTGATCCTTTCAAAAAATATGAATACCTCAGTGTGTAATAAAAGAGAGAGCCTGGGTTGAAAGTTGGGAGGCTGGGTAGGGTTTTTCACGGCTCTGATCCTTGTTGACTGTAGAGCAGTGGGGATCTTTCCTTCGCATGCCCCCACCATCCTGCTCAGAAGTAGAAAGTCGGCACCCTGCGCACACCACGTCTCGCTATTTCTCAGTAGCTCTGACCCCTGTTTCAGCTAGTCCAACTCCGCCATCCAGCATGCCCCGTAGTTACCCACATTAATGTTTCCTCTTAAATGTCCCTCTTCCTTTCCTTTTTTAATTTACCTTTTCACTGTCTCCTTTTTCAGTGCACAGCTCTGGTAATTTCCAAAAGACAGTGATCGATGTCACCTTGGGCAATTTTATTCACCCCTAAGAGTCTGATTCCTCATCTGTAAAGCAGATACACTTATATTGATAATAACTCTCATGAGGATTAAATAAGACAGTGCAAAGGTATTTGACCCTTAGAAGATTTTCAATAAATATAACTTCCCCACTGTCAATGTCGCTCTTTGTCACCTATTCCCTCAAAGCCTTTGTGTTGGGGCCTGAACTGGACACTGGGGTAAAAAAGTTAAACCCTGGCCACACTCTCAGTAAGGTCAGAATCAAACAAGGGAATCTGTACACACATAATTTCAATGCAAGGCTCTATGAAGGAATACTATATAAGGGACAGAAAATGAGCTAAGAGAGGAAGGATAATTGTACAAGGCGACAAGGAAAAGATTCCCTGAGAAGAATCAGATACCATGTAGGGTGTTCCTGCTCTAGTGTTGTCTGCAATTTTCTCAAATTTCAAACCATAGGAAACTGTGCCCTTAGCATCATAGCTTTTTTAAAAAATTATTATTTTTTATTTTTTAGAAACAGGGTCTTGCTCTGTCACCCAGACTGGAGGGCAGCAGGGAGATCAGAGCTCACTGCAGCCTCGAATTCCTGGGCTTCAAGTGATCCTTCTGCCTCAGCTCCCTGAGTAGCTGGGATTACAGGCGTGCGCCACCATGCCTGGCTAATTTTTTTTTTATATATATATTTTTAGTTGTCCAGATAATTTCTTTCTATTTTTAGTAGAGACGGGCTGGTCTTGCTCAGGCTGGTTTTGAACTCCTGACCTTGAGCAATCCTCCCGCCTCGGCCTCCCAGAGTGCTAGGATTACAGGTGTGAGCCACCGTGCCCGGCATGTACTGAATATCTTGACTGTCATCCCAGTGCCTATGGTGAATGTAGGTTTTAGGAAATATGCACAGATTCTTCAGCTGCATTTGCTCATTAATTCTTTTGTCTTTTTGTTGAGCATTAGCTTAGGAACAAGGCTAACAAAGCTAGCTGCAGAGATTTTCACAGAGAACTGGATTCATTCAATTGATCTGCAAATATTTGTTGAGCCCATACATTATTCTCCATTACTCTAGGAGCAGTGGTGACAACACATCCATGATCCCTTGCCCTTGACAAGCTGACCTGCTGGTGGGGAAACAGATGACAAATAATCAGATAAATTAATAAGCAACATCATTATATCTGGTTATAAATGCTGTGAAAGAAATAAAAAGGTGCTGTGGTAGGAGAGGAAGGTGGTGGGGATGGGGTGCAGACGATTCCATTATATCAGCATTTTGTGCAAAGGGCTTGCTTTGTCAGGAAAGGTACTTGATATTCAAGAATGTTCACTCAAAACCTGCAAAGAATTTGACCTATTGCCTTCTGTGTTTCTTGTCTTTAATTATAAGAGTGGGTATGTATGTGTACAGGTATATGTATTATTTATGAAAAGATGTTTATAGAAGAAAGGAATGTCTCAGTTAGGAGAAGGGTTAAATAATTTATTTTACATTATGAAATACTATGTGGCTATTTAAGTGATTTTTACAAAGGCTTATTAAATAATGTGATCCAATACTTGTGTAAAAAATTAATAAAATTATATAGTTTTGAAGGTAAAACATAAAATTATACCTTTATTAATCATGTTTCAGTCTTCATGAAATGAACTCTGTATATTCCAAGTATGGAGGGTTTAGATACAGAGAGTTAGAAGGATTTGCACAACTTGTTGGATGTGCCAGGGGACATGGGTCATGGCTGCCACCGTTGACCTCAGCCTGCAGTGTCCTGATGGATGCTTTTCAAGGGCTCACCCTGAAGCTGTGACAAATATCTAGGAACCTCTGGGAAGCTCCAACCTCCTCCATCAGTCTGTATTAGCAGAGTTGGTGGTTCTCAAGGTCAGATTTATGTTAGAAAAGACTAGAACATATTCTTCCTGAGACTTGATGCAAGTTAGGATTCAATTTTGGAGTACTTTCAGGATGGACAGGCTATATAAAATGGGTCATGCATATTTTAGTTTTTTATTAAAGCCCTAACAAATTACCATAAATGTAGTGGCTTAAAACAACACAAGTTTATTATTTTGTAGTTTTGTAGGTTAGAAGTCTAATGCCTGTCTCACTGGACTAAAATCAAGGTGACAGCAGGCTGCATTTCTTTCTGGGGGCTCTGGGGGGGAATCTGTTTCCTTGCTTCTTTCCAGCCTCTAGAAGCTGCTCGTATCCATCCCTGGGCTTGTGGGCCCTTCCTCCATCTTCAAAGGCAGCAATGGCTAGTTTAGTCCTTCTTAGCTTACATCTCTCTGACCTACTGTGGCAGGGCAGAATTTTCTTGCATGAACTTGTACACTTAGGTTGGGCCCACCTGGATAACCCAGGATAATCTCCCTATCTCAGTGTCTGTTCTCTCAACCACCTGCTAAGTCCCTTTTGCAGGTAACATATTTGCAGCCCCTGAGGAGGATTAGGGTGTGGACATCTTTGGGGGCTATTATTCTGAGTGCGACATTGCTAATGAACAAGATGGTGGAGCGAGGCACCATTAGCCCATGGACTGCCTTTGTGCAAGCTAGACACAGGCAGCTCCTCTGGTTGGGATGGCCACTCGATGAGCAGATGGAGTCTGCACTGAATTTGGCAAATGCATCTCTTCCTCTGGGCGATTGCTAGCCTGAGCCATGGTCACAGCTTGCCTAACAGAGCACAGGCTGGGTTCAGACCCACTCTCCCCCTTGATGGAATGCCCGAACCTGCACGACACTATACAGGGGCCCTGGGTGGAGCCAAGGGGTGGAAATGTCTAAAAGAGGGGTGTTGAAGTCCAGGGAAATTCATCAATCACCTTGTTCTCAGGGTGCAGGTGGTGGTGGTGGTGAATCTGAACAACACCTTGGCTCCGATGAGGATTCCACAGCTCTCATCCTTTTCCCCAGGAACCAAGCCACCTGGAATCACTTCCTCATACTATCATCTGTACTTTGAAATCAGTACATACCACCTCCCCAGCCAGGTTTTAACTTCCTGGAGGGCAGCAAGCCTACATTGTCTTCCCTTTATATTCCTTATGGCTCAATCTCATTATTAGCTACTTAATGACATGTGTGGCATAAATGAACCAATGACTGAAATAAAATGTGACAGGAGTTGTAAAAGACCTTTGAGATTTAACAGCACGGGCCATCATTATCTTTTTCCTATAGCAGTACAGAGAAAAAGTATCAGCCAGCCAAATTTATCGTCCTTCTTCTCTCTTCCCATTCCCTGATCAGCCCTTTCCTCCATGGACCTCTCTCCTTTCTGTCTGGCTGCTCTGTGCTTTCTGTCTTTCCTTTCCTCTGTCAAAGTCTGCTAGCCAGTGTTGATGCTCAAGTGGGATTGAGTTTGCCACTGTGTTCTGCCTTTCAGCATGTCTTTGATGCCTAATTATGGAATTTAAAGTCTTCACTTTTTGTTAAAAGAATTGTCAAAACAGGTGGGAGAAGCATTTTTGAGTTAGGGGCTTCCCTGGGTTCCTCTAACATCCTGTCCCATCGGTTGCTACCTCAAGGAGGCCCACCATCCACCCCACCCCAGTGGGGAGAAGACATTCTTGCAGAAGGTTTCAAGCACATTCTCCAGCCCCATTAGAAATCCTGCTTTCCCCCAGCCCAGCCTCCTCCTTTGCTCTGTAATATTACACTGCAGATAAGCACAGAAGCAGCACGTATCGATGGGGTCATTACTGAGCCGATCTGCTTCCCGAGCCATCCATTTTGCAGCGAGAATGTCACAGTGTGAGTCACAACTGGATTGCAAAACCACATGTTTGTCTCCCTACGTCTAAGGGAGAAAGGCATTAATATTTCAAAATTTCTGAGATGGTTCTGCA
This sequence comes from Avahi laniger, assembly GCA_963575035.1. NCBI lineage: Eukaryota > Metazoa > Chordata > Mammalia > Primates > Indriidae > Avahi > Avahi laniger. Next base: position 51,681 of record CAUYSK010004627.1, on the reverse strand, counting down.
TATCTGACTTGTTAAAATATATAATCTCTGGAGTCTGAGAGATAATGCCTTCAAGTTGAAACCATGATTATTTATTTGCAGCATCATTTATGCAGCAAGGTATGAAAAAGGAGTTATGCTCCTCGATAGCATCTCTAAAGCCATATTTAATGCAGGTTTAAAAGGACAGCTGCTAGTTTACTGGTCCCTCTGATCATTACAAACACACAGAAGTTTAGCAGCTGTGTGATAGCTGTGTGTACAATACAACAAGAGGCACAACTATGAGTGAGTGCATATAGATTGTAGTTTAATCTTCCAGAATATTTCTGCTGATCAGTTACTGAGCATTGTGGTATGCAATTGTCCTCATGAAATCAAAATGTCCTGCCTATTTGTAAACTGCAGCTCAGTGCTTTGCTGAGAGGAAAGAGGTGGGAAAGAAACGTGTTAGTAATGCATAGAGCAATACTTTGTAATCAGGATATTAACATTTTGATTGAATTGATGGAGCATTAAAATGGAAATATTCAATTGCAAAGACCAATCTTGTGAGGGGACCTACAACATGCACACAGAGCGTGAGCCTTTTTCCTTGATTAAAGAGAATTCTTTTAATAGAGAACAAAGTAACAGATTAAAGAACCTCATATTAAGAAAGGAAGGGCGAGTATTGTTCATTTTTCAATTGCTTATATTTAAATATAGATAAGTGCACACATTGGCAGCTGTAAAGGCAGAAGCTTTGATCTACTGATGATTGAAGAAGTGTATGGTAATTTACATCAAGATCCAGGGAAAGTAGCAGAGTATAAAGACCATAGAATGAGGTGTGACATCAGACTTAGATGCTACTGCCAGCTATGTCCCTAACTGACCATGGGACCTTGGCCAAGCCACTTTACTGTCTGAGCTCAGTGTTTCACACTGGTCAAATGGAGGCAACGATGCTTATGTTAAGGAATCCACATGGTTTTCGTGTGGATTGAATGGGATAAAAGCTCTTTGCATCTTCAGCATATGGCAGGCATCTCTCTTCCTACTGGAAAAAAGTAAATCCCCAAATGGGACATGAAGTCAGAGGTGATGAGTGCTCAGTAGATGCACAGAGAAATTTAGAAAGGAGATTCCCCTTTGAAAGGTTTTTGACCCTTTGATCTGCCACTCATTAGTTACCCCAGTTTTGTAGATTAGAGGAAATATCTGAATTTGTTTTTGGTAACAAATTGTGGGTAGAGATCCACCTGGTTCACTTGATACCTCTGTGTTTTTTCTTAATCCATCTTGGAGTGAAACATCTGACTATCTGACTGCTCTGAAATGCCCAGGTTTATTATAAAGGTGGTTCTCAAATTGCCTTTTTTGTTTGTTTGGCTTTGATGCATGATCAAAAGTGCGATCCTTTTCCTTGGTCGAAAGAAATCTCCTGGCTTCAGACACTCTTAGAGCAGAACTTTGTATTTGGAATGAGAAAGGAAAAAGGACTCTCAGAGTATCAGCTTATGAAGCAAGTATCCTCAGAATGCTTCAGGTTTCAAAGGACGATCTTGGTAAATGAGATCTCATTGTGATGGGGAAGGAGCATGGCATCCTAGAACTGTAGAATTCTTCAGGGTCGTTTTACAGATGAAGAAACTGAGGCCCAAAGAGAGAGAGAAAGTGCATTGGGAAATGTGTTCATGGATTTGACCCAACACTCCTGTTTAGGGAAGACGCACCCAGATGGCCACTCCAATGCCCGTAGCATACACTATGGTTTTTTATTTCCTTGGGCAGCCTTGCAGTTTTGTGCTGCTCAGGCCCCTTGTCTACCCAAGTCTTCCCGTCCTGTTCTGTTCCCAGCCACGGCTTGGGATGAGAGAATCTTTGTAGATACCAAAAAAGCCAGCGAACATATGGATTGATTCACCATTTCATGGTTACACAATGTTCCCTCTCTTTACTCTCTTCTTCCACTTCAAAGAGAATGCTGCTGATGTACAGCCAAGTGTGGAAGACAGAATCTTGGTCCTCAGGAGACCGACAGCACAGAATCACAGGGAGGATGGACACACACGTTAAGGTTGCAGGTGGCTGTACCATCTGCTGGCTCAGTTCTCAGTATACAGGGTAGGAGCTTCGATTTCTTTTATTCCAGAGCAGAGCAGTGGATGTGGGGAAGGTTCCTGAATCTCATTCAAGCTGGTTGCGACAGGGTCTGGAGAGCCCTGGAGTCTCCACGGTGGGCTGAGCAGATTTGACAGCAGAGGCAGAGGGAGTCTCCGGGAAAGAGCTGTCTAATTAATCACAAGCCATCAGAGCCCTTCGGCAGTTAAGAGTCTCGAGGTCTTAATGACACCCCTCAGTAAAGTTAAAAACCAGCTTGGTATGACTTCATTTTCTTAGAGACACTTGATTGATCTGCCTATTGGTGAATGGAGACACTGCGGCTTCTTTCTGTAGACGGTGTCATTAGATGAGAAGATTAAGTGCCTTTGAGCAAAGGCTATGAGAAGACTGTGAGTGATTCACCGGGAATGGAGGAAAGATAAAGAAAATTCTGAAATATGTATCTTAAAAGGCAAAGCCTTAGACTTTACCTCATTTATTAGCATCATAAAAAGCTTGGAGGAGAGTTCCGAGCTAAGACAAATGTCTTTTTTGGGTCAAATCTTCAGGGATGTTGCCTAAAGAAGCCAACTGGGGCTGGTATTTAGGAGGAATGGCTTATTTCTTCCTGTTGGTCCTACTCTGTTCCCCTACTAAGCTTTTCAGTGCCCTGGAAGGAGATGGGTTTTTTTTATTTGGAGCCTCTTAAGTATTAGGAGGACAGATTGGGCCAACTCGACTTCTCTTCTTCCAAGGAGGCTGGGAGATGGATGTGGGAGAGTGGTCCCTGAGTCTGAGACTCCACTTTCCTCAGTCTTTTCTGGACTTCTTACAAAATGTGTGGTGCCTTTCCTTCAAGCAGCCAATAGCAACACCTTTAGTTCCTTCTGTGTGCAAAGCATGGTGTGTGTGTGGGGGAGTTTCTCTATTTTTGTGTATTTCCTACTGTCTAGGTGGGGGTAATGTCTAACACCACTGAGCTGGAAAATGCATGACACCAGGTCCTTGCTGTTGGGCATGAAAGTGTGTGAAATGGGGTGGTGTTTGCAAAGTGCCTTCCGGCACAAAGTTGACACTTAATAAAAGTTAGTAATTATTGTGATTAAAATGTGTATACATTTCAATTTGGAGATTGCAGAATCAAATATCTAGAGGAGAGTAAATGAGTGAAACAGGGCAGGTGGTAGAGAGGGGAGAGTCTATACTCAACAGAAGCATTTGTATACCCCTCTGGAGTCTCTCAAGTTCAAATTTTAACACATTCTTGGCAGGCCAAATTAAACAGTTTTAGAAGGACCTAGCCCATGAGTTTCTGGTTTGCAGCCCTGGTCTTCAGAGGAGAGAGGGGATATTTAGCACAAGTATACTCTGTCACCCTGCTCATTCATCATTTATTCATTCATTCCTCAAACATGGAGGGGCTACCACTTGCTGTGTTACCCCGGAGCAGACAGACAGATAAATAAGATCTAGCCAGTGACATAAAACAATCCAGTATCTAGGGTATGTGATATAAAAATCAATATGTTTTATAAGAGACCTTTAAACATTATACAGTACTGTAAAGTTCAGAGGGACACAGGACGGTGGGCTTTAGATGCTAGGGAAAAGAAACTGTCAGTAGCCCATGGGGAGCTATTGACAGTTTTAAGCTGAGTGTAGGAGGATTTAAAATGAAATTCAAGAAGAATAATCAGGTTGCATTGTATGAGATGTATGGGAGAGTTTGGTCTTCAAGAAGGAGGGACCAGGTTCCACTGGATATAGACAGGAGGTCTTTTTGAGAAGTAATATGAGTACAAAATCCATCACAGTTAATAGAACATTTGGGTGTAAGGAAAAAAAAGACATTCCCCAGATAGTTCTGAATTCCCATAGGTAGCTATTTGGGTGAAAAAACAGATATCCATCAGCAGAGTTTTTCATACTATGGTCCCATGTATCTTTCTAACTTTTCTTTCTTCTGTGTCCCTCCAGGAGTGCTTGCTACCAATCCTTGAAGACCTAGACCAGTTAGCCCAGAGCATCCCTCACATTTCTTGCTTCTAGATTGCTTCCTCATACCATTTATTCTGCTTTCTTGAAGCTGATGGGAGGTCAGGAAAGAGCGAGTGGACTCGTAGTAAATCCTAATTCAGTATTTTAACAGAGTTCCTGAGAATCCATCAAGTGCCGGGCACCAGCTGGGAGTACAGCAGGCAGGTTGATGGAAAGGTTGCGGCTCACCCATGAAGCAAGCACTGTCTCGGGGTCCTCTGTGGACGCTCCTGGGCACAGCCAAGTGGAACACTTTCTCATGTGTCAGCAGCATCTCTTTACTGGACATTCTAGAATCGCAAATCTTGCCATTATCAGAGTCTTATCAACAAAGATCTCAAGGGGACAGCAGATTTTAGTTTGTACTTCCAGGGAGAGTTTCAGATTTCAGGGAGCATACACACTTGTGTTTCAAGTGGGCGAGAAGCACTTTAACGATGTTCAAAATATTCCTTCTTATTCCAGAGACCCTGCTGTGTAGGTAGGTGGTCTTTGTGGCAATACGGTCGTAAGTACTCAGCAGGACTTCTAAAGTAAATCTTTATGTACTTTAATTTTATTAGGATTAGAATAATGTTAATGGTCATCATCTTTTAAAATGCTTGCAGGGTATTGAGGCTTATTAGAAAATAGTTCTCCCTCAAATATAGGATGCATAACCAAGAAATGATTTTTTTTGTTTCTGTCTACTTCTCATCCATTCTCATGCCATTCTACTAATATGAGGTGTATGATGTAATGCAAATGGCTGTATCAAACTAGCCAGAACATCATACATCTGATGGATGTCCTATTATCCTTGGGGAGGTTTCAGTATACCTTAGTACTATCTGAACTTCCTAGGATTTCTGCTTTTTTCCTCAATAGTTCCAATAATTTCTTATAGCTCACATGATCTGCAGCTGAACAGTAAAGGCAGCAATGTGAAACAGAATACTTAGAGAAAAGAGAAAGAAAGAGAGAACATAGTTATATCTGTTCTCTATGACTGATAACTTGATAATCCTCAAAGTAGAACGCGAACATCAGAGCTGGAAAAGACACCTTAGCCATGCCTCCCATTTAGCAGATGAAAGGACTGAGGGTCCATAAACACAGGTGATAGTATGACAGATGCCCAGCTAGATAGTAGCTGTGTGAGGAGTCAAAGTTATATCCCTTGGCTCCATGTTCTATAATCTTTAAATATATCTTTAACAATTTTTTCTAGTTAGACTAACTTGATCCATGATTTTATACAATGGGGTGGGGTGGAGGCTTTTATTTTGGACATCATGATGAATAATGATCGGTTATCCCTGTATGTAGATAGCAAAATCTTTGTGGATCTGTTTACTCTCAGCATGAGTTCTAAAATTCTCTTATTTAAGTGATGTTTCTCTCTTTACAATATTCTTGGAAATTGCATTTGAATATCCTTTATACAAGGATAATGATGAATTATTCCATTTACTTTATGGACTTAGTTTTATATATGTTCATATTTGTTCAGAATAGGCAGATACACAGAATATGTTCTGACACCACATATGTAATAAATTATATACATTTGTGTATATTAAAAATATATATTCTTTATGATTATGCATATAGTAGCATATACGATATGCAATTATGTCTGTGTGTGTATATATATGTATATATTTCACTCCTAAACATAGATGTGGAATTATTAATAGAATCTTTCTTTAGGTGGGAGCCTCAAACAGTTACCAAACATTGATGGGAAATGGCTTACAAGGCAGAACCCATTTGCCATCTTATTACTTGTTTAAATGAATATGTCAAATTTTCAAAAAAGTGGGAAAAATATTTGTCCCTAAACTTCCTGAATAAAATGCTTTTTCTTTTATCTATAGTGACAGTTTTTAGGCTTGCTTAGATGGTTCCCGCTCCCCCCACAGTTAATCCCTTGCCTTCTTGATCCAACTTTCTGTGTGATCTGATTAGAACATATGCAAGTTATTCCCTCTCTGTCTGTGAGCTCAGTTTCGGTACTGGTTGCAAGAAAGTTTTCTAAAAGGAATATGTATGTGGAAGTATTTAGTTTATCCCAGTGATTCAAATTTTTTCATTCAGCAAGTAATTTAGTGAGTACTTCGATAAGCATAGGAGGGAAAATAATTCATTGTGGAGTGTGTCTCTTTTACATGAATTTGTTATGATTTAGTTGAAGAGACAAAAGATTCATATGTAAAGTGATTATATGAAAATTTAAAACCTTATGCTAACAAATGGTGCTTTAGAGTTTGTAAATGCTAAAAGACTTCCGAATAAAAAATGATAATGTAGACTGGAATGGCTGGGGAGGCTTCTTGGGTGGGGGTAGTTTGAGCTAAGGTTGGAAGGATGGATAGGAAAATGCTGGGCAGAGAGGAAGCGTGGAGGATATTCTAGCAACAGGTACGACTTCGTGAGGGACTTGGAGCCATTCAGTCCGCTGGCACGGAGGGGAAATGCATAGGAATAACCAGAGATACAGTTACCAACGTGGAGGAAGGAAGCTGGAGATGTTAGAGGGCTTTAAAGTTTCCAGAGAAGAGTTTAGACTTGTTCCTGGGGGCCTGTCACATAGAATGTAGCTCGTAGACAAGAGTCCAGTCATAGGAAGAGAGAGGGAACTGCCACTCCAGGCCAGGTTGTTGGATGCTTACCCTGGGATCCCGTCTGCAAGATCCCCAAGTGAAATTGGTGGTCACCGTTCTCATCCAAAATATTATCTAAATTTCATGTGAACTGGATTGTTTTCAACTGGTCCTGCTTTTGAGAGTTGTGCTCACTTATTCGCTTATTCCTCATCTCTATTACTTTATTGTTTTACTCATGCTTCTGTGGATGTTTTAAGCTCTACTGCATCTGTCATGATTTACAGTGGCCGGATCTGCAAGAGGTGTCCAAGTACGGATCTTTCACGTTTAATGCAAGGGAGGCTACCTCTCTTATCTTCTATACATTCCCAACAACATGGGGAAGAGAAAGCCCATGAAGACAGCATGAAGCCAATGAGAGTGCTTCTAAGAGTTTGAGTTTACCATCTGTTATTTTTTTTTTTTTCCTTGAAGGCAGTTGGGGAGCTGTGCTTTCCGCTAGGGCTTCTTTTCCTCTTGCTTGCAGCATTGAGACATCATAGATTTCTTTTAGTGAGCATTGTAAAAACTGTGCTCTTTGCTTTTACTTTTTTAGAGTCTCATACAATTGTAACAGTTAACCTCTTTTAAACGATTTTACTCTGACTTTTATTCCCCTGCTACTGAGAATAAAACTGAAAATTAAACATTGAAATCAAATCCATAAATCCCTTGCTTCCACCAGAGCAAAGTGACTGGCCGAGTAGTTGGGCCAGGAGACTCATGCGCTGCCAGATCCCAAGAATTGAGCTTAATTCTGTTTTCCCATTAAGCATCAGACCTTGTGGTTTTCAATGGAAAATGCAAAGTGACCCACTAGAAGAGGTCCTTGTTTTCTGTGTTTCTACAAATGTGTTCTACTCATGCTACGAATGCAAAGTAAAAATATTGTCCATTCTTGTTTCACTACATTTATCTACTCCTCCAGCACTCAACTTTTTCTCTATGTTGAGTCAGTTTGAATAAATGCTATGATTAAACCTTGGAAATGTGAGGAAATTTGGAGATTACCTTCATCTAAGCCCAGAGTTTCTATTTAAAATACTTAACAATAGGTATGGTAGGGCACCAATCAATGAGAGTAGAGAGCGTGAAGGGTTGGAACAGGGTCAGGAGGCTCCATGTTGTACAGGTGTTAGCCTTTTAGTTTCTGAGTTGAGGGAGGATTCTGGGAGAGTGACTGAGATGGCTGGGAGACATTTTGGGGTCTTGGGGGAACAACCATTTACCAAATCCAATTATTTAAAAGTTATTATAAATAATAAGATTGAATATTAGCCCTACTTATGCCTTATTTTACTTCATATATTTTGGAGTTCTGTTAGCAGATGCATAAATGTTAGGATTGTTATGTCTTCTGGGCAGATTTACCACTTTATCATTGTGAAATGTTCCTCTCTATCTACAGTAATATTTCTTGCTCTGAAATCGACTTTACCTGGTATTAGTATAGCTATTTCAGCTTTTTTTATTGGTACATTTTTTCCATCCTTTTGCTTTTAACATATTTGTATCTTTATACTTAAGGTGAATTTCTTATAGACATCATATAGCTGGGTCTTGCTTTTTTATCCAATATGACAATCTTTGCATTTTAATTGGAATATTTAGACCATTTACATTTAATGGGATTATGATATGTTTAAGTTTAAGTCTATTGCCTTACTCTTTATTTTCTATTTGTCCTATTTTCCTTTGTTCCATTTTCTCTCTTTTTCTGCCTTCTTTTGGATGTAATATATTTTGCTTTTTCATTTTACCTTCTTTTTTGGCTTTTTTGATATAACTCTTTATTGTGTTACTTTAGGAATTGCTTTCACGTCTATAGTGTACATTTTTAATTTATCACAGGTCACGTTCCAGTGATATTTTACTGTCTTACATATGGTGCTAGAACCTTACAACAATATACTTCTATTTCTCCCCTCTCAGCCCTTGGACCGTTATAGTCATGCATTTTATTTCGATACATATTATAAACCTCACAATACATTGTTATTATTTGTGATTTAAATGGTTTATTTATTTTAAAAGATATTCAAATATTAAGAAAGATTTATCTTAGGTCATCAAATATGAAATATCCAATTTCTAGTCAAAAGTTTAGTTTATCATATCTCAAACGAGAAGCAGTACAATTAATCAAAGTATGTGCCTAAACTGTCAACATAGTTTTGCCATCTTAAAGGTAGCTTGTTTATGCCATCAGTGAAGAAACCTGGAGAGGCAGCAATGATGAAATCATGAAAGACGTTTTCCACAGCTTGTTGAAAATTGAATACATTTCCTTGCAAGAAGTGGTCCAAAGCCTAGAAGAAGTGGTAGTTGGTGCAAGGTCTGGTGAATATGGTAGAAGACAGAGAGTTTCCAAGTCGAGCTTCTGTAGTTTGAGCAGCATTTTTCGTGCGACATGTAGTCAAGCATTATCTTGCAAGAGGATTGGCCTGTCTGTATTGACCAATCTCGGCTGCTTCATCCCAAGCATCCTCATTATTTCATCCAGTGGGTTGCAGTAGACATCTGCTGTAATCAGTTGATCCAGTTTCACGAAACTGTAGTGGATAACACCAGCACTGGACCACCAAACAGACACCATTAGCTTTTTTTGGTGAATATGTGGTTTTGGACTGTGTTTCAGCATTTCCTCTTTATCCAACCATTGTGCCAAATGGTTGCAATTGTCAAAAAGAATCTATTTTTCAGCACATGTAATAATACAGTGTAGAAATGGTTCATCTTTATGTCATGACAGCAAAGAAAGACAAGCTTTGAGATGATTTCTCTTCTGATGCTTGTTTAATTCATGCAGCACCCATCTATCCAACGTCTTTACCATGCCCATTTATTTCAAATGGTCCAATATTGTTGGAATAGTAACATCAGACCTTGCTGCTAATTCACACATAGGTTGAGATGGATTCACTTCCACTATAGCTTTCAGCTCATCATTATCCACCTGGTCTCAGGTTGCTCACGTGGCTTATTTTCAAGATTAAAATCACCAGAATGGAACTTTTCAAATCATTGATGTACTGTGCATTCATTAGCCACATCCTTCCCAAACATTTCATTGATATTTTGAGCTGTCTGTGCTACATTGGTTCCATGATGGAACTCATATTCAAAATAACAGGAATGTTTAACTTACCCATGGTTTCACAAAAATTGCTCTAAAAAAAATTTGAAAGATAAAAACAAACCAAAATTTGCATTTTAAAGACTGAGGGTGTATCTTCACAATAAAAATAAAACAAGAAGTGTCTAAGTGAAATGTCAGAAATATCAACTGTCAAACTTAGTACTTAAGGAAATCGGATATTTCGTGCTTAATAACCTAATATTTATCTGTGTAGTTTCTATTCCAGGTACTCTCTATTTCTTTGTGTAGGTACAGATTTCCATCTGTTATCATTCTACATACTTCTGCCTGAAGAATTTCATTTTAATTTGCTTGTTGTGCATGTATACAGGTGGTAAATTCTCTCATCTATTTTTGAAAAAGCCTTTATTTTGCTTTTGCTTATCAAAGAGATTCTTGCTGGGTCTAGAATTTGATTGATAGTATTTTTTTCCTTTTAGTACTTTAAAAATGTTTCACTTTCTTGGCATTTGCATTGTTTCTAACAAAAAATCTACCGTCATCCATATTTTTGTTCTACTCTATGTAACATATCTTTTTTTGGTATCTTTATGTCTTTATCACTGGTGTTAAGTAATTTGGTTATGATGTACTTTGATGTTGTTTTATTTGTAATCCTTGTGCTTGGAATTTTTTGTGCTTTCTTGGGTATCAGTTTATAGTTTCCACCAAATTATTTCTTCAAATACTTTTTCTGCTTCCCCACCTCCTCCCAACTTTTAGAGATTCTGATTACATTTGATGTTCTGCAGCACACTGATGTTCTGTTCATTTTGTTACAGTTATTTTTCTGTGCTTCATTTCGGATAGTTTCGACTGCTGTGTTTCTGATTTCACTTACCTTTTCTTCTGCAATGTCTCATTTGTCATTAATCGCAGTTAGTGTACTTTTGAACTCGTGCATTGTAATTTTCATCTGTGTAAGTTTGATATCTTTTTACTCATGTCTCGATTTAACATGTACACATTTTTCTCTGGCTTCTTGAATATATGGAGTAGAGTTTTAATAACTGTTTTAATGTCCTTGTTTACTAATTGTGTCGCCTGTGTCATTTATGAGTAGGTTTAGAGTAAGGTTTCTCAATAATGGTAATATTGACATTTTGGATGGGCTAATTCTTTGTTGTGGGAGATTTTTTGTGCATTGTAGGATATTTAGCAGAATTTCTGTCCTCCACCCACTAGATACCAATAAGATCTTCAATCATGACAATTACAGTTTTCTCCCAACATTGACTAATGTTCCCAGGTTGGACATAATCAGAAATCACCCTCAGTTGAGAACTACTGGTTTAGATTGATTGATTTTTCTCCTTTTTATGGGTCATATTTTTCTGCTTCTGGGCATGCCAAGTAATTTTTTATCTGATGCTACATACCGTGATTTTTATCTTATTGGGTACTGGCTATTTTTAAATTTCTGTAAATATTATTGAGCTTTGTTCTGGGACATGATTAAATTACTTGGAAACAGTTGAATTCTTACAGGTGTTGACTTTGAGCTTTTTAAGGTGGTAGCAGAGCAGCATTTTTGTTTGGGGATCATTTTGCCCCACTGTTGAGACAGGAATTTTTCCGAAGTGTTCTGTCTGATACCCATGATTTATGAGGATTGCCATTCTGGTTGATGGTAACAGTAACTGTTTTTGGCCCTGTGCGATCTTCTGCAATTGTTTCCTCTAATTCTTTCTTGTGGTTCTTTCCCTGACTTTGGCTATCTTTCACATACGTGCACTGACCGATGCTCACCTGAAGACTTGGTGGGGGGATCCTCTGCATATATGCCAAGTTCTCTCTACTTGCGCAGATCTCCCTTTTCCAGTACTGCTTCTTGCAAACTAGCTGCCTTTGCCTACCCAGGCTTCCCTGTTGCTGACCTCAGGGAGAACACTGGGTTTCACCGATATTTCTTTTCCCTGCATATAACCTGGAAATTCTCCATGCAGTGGTCTGCAACAATTGCAAGCCTTACCTCATTTCTTTTCTGTCCCTTAGGGATCTGTCTCCTTCATTTCCTGATGTCCAATGACATGAAAATCATCGTTTTTTATAGTTGATTTATTTTTTGATTGCTTCATGTGAGAAGATAAATTCAGTCCCTGTTACTCTATCTTGCCCAGAATCAGAAGGATCTATGCTTTATTTACTACCTGACAAAACTGAGGTCAAGAGAGGTGAATGCTTGCCTTAGATTTACTGGACCAGGTTAGTGGCAGAGCCGGCGCTGGACCCCAGATCTCTCTCCTCCATATTGGTGCTGTTGCAGCCATACCACACACTCTGATACCAACGGTAATGATTGGCTCCTGGTTCTGCACAAACACGATTTAAATCACAAAGAGACTGAACCTCATGTAATCACTTCATCTTCTTCAATCCTTAATTGTTAAACACATTTTTCTGTAGATTGGGTTGTTTTCTCTGGGAAGAGGATGTCAGCACGGATATTTTGTGAAGATTTTTGTTTTAAGTTTCACGACTTTATTTTTATTTTTTAGAGACGGGGTCTCACTTTGTTGCCCAGGCTGGAGGACAGTGACATGATCATAGCTCACTGTAACCTTGAACTCCTGGGCTTGAGCAATCCTCCTGCCTCAGCTTCCCAAGTGGCTAGGACTACAGGCATGTGCTATCACGCCTGGCTAATTTTTAATTTATTTTTATGTTTTTGTAGAGATAGTGTCTCTCTATGTTGCCCAGGCTGTTCTCAAACTTCTGGCCTCAAGTGATCCTCCCAAAGTACTGGGATTACAGGCATGAGCCACCACGCCATGCCAAGTTTCACAACTTTCTATTGTTTGAAGTTGTAGAAATGTGCTGAGTCGTTGATTTGGCCCCTAAAAATCTTCCAGTTTGGTGGTTAAAATGTCCATTCAGGGTCCTGTCCATTTCTGTTGTTAGGAAACCTAGATTTTCAATGTACTGAAAACTTAGTAGTGATGGACTAGCTCAGAGCTGTGTTTAGGGAGATGCATCCAGCTATTCGGGATTAGGTGTTCTTTCAGCTGAGGGTGCAAAGTGAAATTTAACCTCACCCACTGGTTCTAACTATACCAAGACCAACAGAAATATCTCCAGCATGACTGACTCTTCTGTTTCATGTATATTGGTTCTGTCTATAAGCATCTACAGGCAAAGGCAGAGGCCATGATTAAAAAGTGTCTCTCCAAGTACTTGAGACATAGAAGGCACTTATTATATGTTCTTTCCTCCCACTTTGTATCCACCCAGAGTAAAACAGGAGGATGGACCACATAGTGTGTTTTCATCACATACCTCTCTCCCCTGGCCCACTGTATTTCAGCCTTATTGCCTTTCTGTGATTCCCTAAACTGGTCACCCTCTTTCCTGCCTCAGGACCCTTACACATGCCATTCCCACTGCAAAGCTCTTTATTTCACCCTTTGCATGATTCCATTCTTCGTGTCCAACCTAAATGGCATCTTGTCTTACAAGAGGTTGCCCTTCCCCAGTCTCTTTCATAGTCCTTGTTCATTTCCTTCATTGTGTCTCATAATCTGATTAATGCACTAGTTCATTGTCTGTCTTCCATTGTAGATTGTGAGCTTCATGAGAACTAGGACTTTGCTTTATCACTCGTGGACTGGTTGATTTCGGTCCCTGGGACAATGAGCAAGTATTCAGTTTACACTTGTTGGATTTGTGTTTATAAAATAATATCATAATGCGGGGCTGATGCAGATACTCAGTGCTTGTGGAGTTGAATCTCCAAGGGAAGTGAGTCAGTCTCCGGAGCATCACCATGTGCAGAACATAACCTCATTCTGAGTGTAGAATGACCAATGACAACGGCCTCTTCTGTCCACTCCCTGCACCGTTGGCCTTGTAAGCTTTGGCAGTCACAGCAAGGTAGGGCGCAGTTCACTCCGATTTGATGTTACTTGTAGTGTGATTTCCTGGCTTCAGAACACTGTCGTTGGCATGTGCTGGCTATTTTTGGTGGCTCTGACGGATGACAACCTTTTGTCCTGTTGTTCCTCTATATACCTTAAAAGACTTTGACCTCCCGTTCCCCTGGTGTGAGACCTTTATTTGGTGCTTTTATGGATCCTGTTTGTATGAATTAGGGCTCATTTTCTTCCAGGTGCCCAAGACACCTTGCCATATCTGCTCTGCACGTCAAAAGGAAGCCAGCAGTGTCAATATCGGGGTGAGCGGCTCCCTGCTTTCCAATTATTTCCTTCTCAGGCAAGCCCTGCCACACTTAGTAGTCTGCTCAGCCTTCTGCTCTTCGGAGACTCTCCTTCGCCCATTCTGATAAGAACCTCGGGTTTTCCCCCGTGGCAAATTTATGGCTCTCTCTCTGGCACCTGTTCCCTCCTCCCTCTCTGCAACACTCCTAACCAACAAATTCATTTCATTGTTTAGCCATGTGTACTCCCTGTCGATAAATTACTTCTGCCCTGCCTGCCCAGGCCCTTGAGTTTTATTCACAGACCTTTTTTGGGGACTTGTTCTTAATTATTCTGACTGCTCACCGACCAGGCTTCCTCTTTGTTATTTGTCATGAACTGTGGTGTAATCTCTTTCTTCTCTCCACCCTTTGCTTTCTTATCATTGTTTTACACACTTGTAACTGTCAAATCAGTTCAGTTTTATAAGCCCGCAGGTCCTCTGGACTGCAGCATTTCTTTCAAATAGCCTTAGGGGAAAAAACAAAACAAAACAAAACAAAAGCATTGCTCTTTTCAGTATTTCTCATCTACAACCATTTAATCGTCTGCAGTTTCTGAGATTCAACTATGTGCGGCACCCTGGGTTGGAATGAACAGTGGTGACGAGGAGTGGAGACAGAGTGTGGAATATCAGAGTTATGTTTTACAGGAAATATGGAACGTTGAAGGGTTTTGAGTTGGAAAATGATTTTGTGCTCATAGCTGTGCTTTAGAAAGACAGATTTGAGACCGCTCTGAACCCTGGACTGAGGAGGGGAGGATATTTGGAGGTGGGACAACAAGCCAGGGCAGTCTTAGAACATCCCAGGCAGCTGATCACGCGGAACTTGGGCTGTGCAGAAAGAGAGAGAGAAGCACCAATGCGCGAAGTATTGCTGAGACACAGCCCACAGGACTTGGCAGCAATTAGAGGTGAGGGAGAGGAGAATAGTCATGATGACTCTAACGTTCAGGACCTCAGAGAGTTGCAGGGTTTGGTGCTATTATTAATGTGGGGGATGGGAGAGGAAAAGGTGGGAGGAAGTGGGGGAGGAGAGGTAGGTGCCGGAGAATTATGGTGGGAGAAGCAGTGAGCTCAGTTTTAGCGTCCTGGAATTGAAATGGCAACGGTTCATTGCACAGCATTTGGAAATGTGGGACCGGAGCTCACGGGAGAGGCTGGAGCTGGGTAAATTTTGGGAGTCATCCAGATAGAACTGGGAGGTGAACGAGAGGAGCAGCCACACGCATATTAAAAGGAGCTAACACCACAGCAGGTGCAGGACCCCAGGCCCTGGGGCTGTGGCGGCTGGGGGGGGGTGGGGCGCCAAGGACAGGAGCTGTCAGGGAGAACTGCCCCAAAGAGGTGGGGCCCTGCCCAGCATGTCGCTTTTATTTTTATTTTTTCACCCTTCTCAATCCCTTTCCACATCTGGATACAATTTTCTTTTGCACTTGTTGTCTTCAACCCCAAGTGTTTTCCTTCCTCTCTCTTTGTCATTAATCTGAAAGTGGAGGGTAGAGAGGAGAGGAAAGAAACCATCAGGTGCAAACTGGTGTCCCGCTCCTCAAAGGCAGTGACTGATGGCCTCTCCTTGCAAAGCACACTAAGCAGCAGAGACAGAATCAGAAATTCCTTCTTATTTCCCACTAACACCAGGGAGAAAAAAAGAAATTAAACAAAAGTGTTGTAGAGAGCTGCATGCACTTTGCCTTCCTAAGAACGCTTGTACTCTGTGTGTCTTCTTTGCTTATCCAGAAAACGGCCCCAGCATTCCCTGGCCCTCACTGTCCTCTCCCACTGTTTCACTGTACCTGTGTCTCAGAAGTGTGCAAGAATGTAAAAATGAGCCCAGCTTCCTCGGCTGGTCTCATCAGCTGTTCTCACTCCACTACACTGAGCTGTGGCTTCACCGGCAAGGGCAGGGCTCCCTGTGCTCTCTGCGTGCATGCCTCCACGCCTGTACATGCTTACACACGTGTGGGGGAAGAGTTTGGGATGCTTTCCCTGCCTGCTAGCTTTGCCAGAGCCATTGAATTAAGCAGACAATTTCCTCTCACTTTGTCTCTGTGTAAATTTCCCAACCATATGGTGTGAGGAGAGTTCTTGGATTATAAATAAACAACACTGCTCATAAATCTCAGGGCTTTTGTTTTTCCCTCCAATAGGAATAAATAGAAACCATAGATTTGTAACTTTGGAAAATGTGTTGGGGAAGAAGATAATGTCTCTCTTTATATATGTATATAAATATTTTTTCTTCTATTTCCCCTTATGCAGAGTCCCTTTTTCCTGGGAGGCATCTCTCTGGCTAGATGCTGTTTATTTTTTATTGCTGCCACTTTCCAACCTGGAGGTAAACTGTTGCTTTCAGGCAGTGTGGTGTAGCCACGTGGGCCTGGCCAGATTGCACTGACCAGATGGGTTTGGCGCATCTCTCCCTCTGCTGGAGATGTCAATTTCCCTCTTTGCAGGACACATGCTTCCTCACTGGTCTCATGGCAAAGGAAGTAAAGGGAATGATCCACAAGGCCAAGGTCTTCCCCATCTCCTTTTGGAAGAAGCCCAGCTTGGGTATCATGCAGTAGAAGCTGGAATGCCCAGCCCTTTGGGTAAGCTGCAGCTTGGCTACCCATAAACTGCAGATCTTTTAGGCATGAAGAATCACAACATTTGGCAGCCCTCTCATTTGATTTACTGCCACTGAAGCTACAGTGCGTCAGGTGGGCATGCCAGCTACCAAGAAGAAATGCCAGGATTGGGCCCTGGGCCTGGGATGGTTGCAGCCAACGGCAGCTCAAGGAGAGCACAGTTCACAGTGGGAGTGCAGGTTCTGGTCTTGGAGGAGAGCTGAGTGTTGGAGCTGCTAGATCAGGAAGAGCAGTCGTGTGAGAGGAGAGGTAAGGGGAGCCTGCAGTAGGGTTGTGGCAAGTGGACAGGGACACAGACTGAGGCCCACAGGCCAAGCCCAGCCTACTTCCTGTGTATGTGCCGCTTAGGAGATAAGAACAGTTTTCACATTTTTAAATGGTTGGAAAAAAAAGAAACCCCAAAGAATACTACCTTTTAATACCTTAAAAAATAAGAACTCAAAGTTTAGTGTCCATAAAGGATGTTTTATTGGAACTCAGCCACAGTCATTTGTTTTTGTGTTGTCTGTACCTGCTGCAGGGCTGCAATGGCAGAGCTGAGTAGCTGTGGCAGCGACTTCGTGTCCCACAAAGCCTGAAATGTTTGCTGTCTGGCCCTGTACAGAAAAAGTGCACCTTCCCCTGGTCTAGGGTACCAGGAATTATGCCAGGGATTATGGAGAGCAAGCTTAGGGGAGGTAATGGGTTGAAAAGCAGGCTCTGAACCCTAGCATGCTAGGCTCACTCTGTTGGGTGATGCTCACACAGTGGGATCGATTAGGAGCAGGTCAGTTCATTTAATATGCAAAACTGAGCCAAACACCCCTCCCTGAGAATGTCAAAGCAATGACACACCTTTAGCTTTGATGGGCTTTAGGACACAAGGATTTACTCTTTCAGACAGAGTTTGTCAAAGGGGTGAAGGTCTGTGGGTCCATCATATTTCACCCCATCCTAGGTCTCTGTCCTCATACATAACAGTTAGCTAATAAAATAATTCACATGAAGACACTGAAGAGTTAATACTTTTCCCAGGATCTGGCCTTCTCCAACAATGATCTCAAGGAATGCATGCTGCTGAACCCAAAGGAATGAGTCTAAACTTGGAATCTCGAGCACTGGACAAACTATTGGGGAACATGTATGAGATGGGAGGTTTATTACTTACATCCTGCCATGTCCAGCCAGTAGGAACAGTTATATTAAAATATATAAGATGCTTCAGAAGGTAATTTGTAGACAGTTGTAGTTATCAATGTACTTTTCTTTAAGGGCAAGATAGTTTGCACATTGAAAAGTTGTATTTTCATCTAAGACTTTGATTTCTTTGGTCCTGTTTTCTCCTACATCCAATTTAAGGACTTTCTCATTCATTTTATGGTTTGGTAAACTTTGGAATGTTAAGGAATTTTATAGGTTGTGACAGAAGCTAGAGAGAAAATTTGATCTCATCTCTCCTTTGTGAGTGCAACACGTGGTCTTCCGTGCAGGTGATCCAACTGTTGGGTGGTCCTGGGAATAGAGAGAGGAGGTGCTTCCCTGGTTCTTGTGAGATCGGGTTGCCTGGTATAGTCCCACTTACGTGTGCCAACCTGCCTTTGAGATCACATGCTCGGATATCTGCAGCCCATACTGACTTCTCACACTCTCTTAGTCTGGCTTCTTTATTCTAGCAGAGGAGTAAAATAGAGCTAAATCTCCGTGGTTGCATTTCTGTTTCTTATTGATAGGCTGACATAGGGTTGGGTTACGGTGGCTTCTCGTTAAGGAATCCAGTTTCTCTGGCTCTGTGAAGTGTTTTCTGAGAGCCCATGTGATATCTGGAGAAGAACTTGAGTTCTGAAGTCAAGGAGACCTGGTTTTGAACGCCCACTTTGCCACTTGCCAGATAAGTGAATTTTAGCAAATTGCTTGGCTTCTCTGAGCCTAGTTTCTTTATTTGAAATATTGGAATAAAAGTAAAAATACCTATCTTAACATACAGTGCCCAACACATGGTTTGTTTGTGTCCTTTCAATGTGGTGCTCTGAGCACCTAGAATAGGGAACAGTGTCGGGCAAGTAAGAGATACTATTGTACAATCACTTGCCAAAGTAAATATTTGGCAAGCGAACGCATAAAAGGGACTCAACAAATCATAGATCCTTTTCTTTTGCTGGGTAGGATGTGTTTCTGGGTGTGTCAAGTTAGTTTATGTCTCTTTGGGGGCAAGAGGAGTCATTAACTGCTCTGTCTTTATGTGTAAGAAAAATCCTAATTTCTAAAATCTTGGAACCTCAACATTATAGTCCTGTGGCAGAGACTAATTAAATATTCGCTAAACCTGTTTCTTCTTCATCCAAGGCAAACAGCTAGATTGCATTTGTCAGATTTTTTTTGTTTAGCTGTAGTCATGTGACCGAAATCTGGCCCCTGCGTGGAGGCTGGGAGTGAGCAATAGATGTCACTTTCACGCATGGCCAAACACTCCCCATGTTGTTTTTCATGCTCACTCGTTGTCCCATCCACCCGTTTGATGGAGAACTCCTGAGATCTAGAGGAGAGCAGAACCCCGCTGTGAAAGGAGCCTGGGTCTCTGAAGCACTGCGTGGAGCAGGGCCCTCTCTGCCCCCTCCTCCCCATCTCCCTGCTGGTCCACACTGGACTGTGATGTGGGTGAGAAATACACTACCAGTGTTAACTCACTGAAACGCTGGTGGTGTTTGCTGTTGCCGTTAGCTGCCTCCATGCAAACAGTTTCCAAAATGCACATCCAGCCCTCCTCCTTCTACATTCAGTTTGTTCTCTAGCTCGAATGTCTATTTACTATTCTCAAGATATGCTGTGTTTTTCTAGCATCTAGCATAGCACCCTTTACACCATAGGCTCTCAATCAACATCTGTTGATTGATTTCTGGGTCAAGCAATGAAACAACAGCTTCCTGTAAAAGGTAAGCATGTTTTATATTAGACACACTTGATATTTCAGAGGAAATATGCATTTAAGTGTGCTTCTCTGCTATGGGATGTAGTACACAGATCTTAAAACAGAGAGTCCAGCTTACCTGGCACATTAAAACTAACAGATTTACACACACGCTCTCAGAGAGATTCCTACCTTTAAAAAAAGGGGGAAATCTAGCTGTGTAGAGCTTGGGATGTGTTTAGAGCAGCATTGCTGATTGGCTTCCTCCAGGAAAGAGGGTTCTAAGCCGGGGATATATGAGCCAGTAGTCAATGTCAGGAGCCCAGAGAAGTGGAACATCTGTGCCAAGTTTTCTCTTCCATGTTCAAGTGCCTAATATAGAAACAGTCTAACTTTTCCCAGTTTTCAAAAGCCTCACCTAACTTTTCTTTTATGTTCTTGCACCTCAGATGAATTGCTTGGCCAACGTTGAAAACCCAGAAAATGACAGCTACTCAGCTTTCTGCTGCTTCTACAAAGTAGGTCAGGAAATGGAGGAGAAGTGAGTTACTCTCCCAGACAGAGGTTACGTAGATAGAGAACTGTAGTTACCCAAAGTTGTTTTCTTTCATTCGTCACATGTCTTGGATGTCTTGCCATCATGCTAATGCTAACATTCACAGGAATGATGGAAGGTATCTGTTGAGCGGTGTGCGCCAAGCCCTAGGTTGACATTCCCTTTATCCGTCTGTCACCACGTTCCTATGTCTGGGGTGGCCAATGACGGGCTGGTATGGGGCACAACACCCGCCCCCTGCCTTACAGTGGGACAAGTATGTGGTAGGTGTGTGCACCAGAGCCTCCTGTGGGTCATGCTTTGCAGGAAACCACATCCTGTTTGTCTCCTGCTCCTTCACTGTCTTGCCGCCATCTCTCCCTTTAGGTTTGTCCTGAGACAACTCCCTCAATAACTCTTGAGCTTCCAAATCCCAGACTAAGGCTCTCTGATTTTAGGGAACCCAACTTAGGATGCTTTTCGTTTTCTTTTTCCTCAAAGTCAATTTATAATCTGCTACAGAGATGTTGGTTCTGCCCTTGTTTCTGTCCATGGTAACACTCTTCTCTTAGGCACCTGGGCTTGGCAGGTCTAAGTTATCTTTATCTGCTCCTTCCCCTTCATCTCTGCCCATATCTGGAAAAGAGACTACGCTGCTTCTTTCTGTCCCTCTTTTATTTCTCACAATCTGCTGTCATCCAGCATGGTGAGATGGATTCCTGACAAGTCTTTCTACCTCCAGGAGGGCATGCTTTGCCAAACTGTCATATACATCACCAACAGATTAGTCTTTCCAAACAGGCTTTATGGTTTTACCCTGTGTAAGAACCTTTGAGCCCCTGTTCCTTATAGGTTCAAGCTTTTTAGCATATATTCAACAGCCTTATTCTGCTGTTCTAAACTTACCCTCTCTTATGCCTGTGTAAGAGCATTTTATTCTTCTCTGGCCAATCTCTTTAATTATCTTCTGAAAATACTTGCATTTTTCAGGTTCCAAGACTTTGGACACACTCTTTGTCTTCCTTTGACCTCCTAATGCTCAGCCTTTTCTTCAAAGCCTGCCTCTCCCATGGAGTCTTCCTTCCTTTTCTCTGAGTTCCATGATCACTACTAAATGTTGTCATTGTCTTCTTCATTGTCATCATCACCATCACCATCATCATCATCATATTAAAAATGGCCACCATTTGGTGAGGGCTTGCAGTACACCTGACATTGTGATAAACGCTTTATGTGCAGTTCTTCACTGAGTTCTCAAACAATGCTGGGAGCTACTTAGTTTGGATAGTTTTGCCCATTTTATGGATGAGAAAACTGAAGTTCGAAGAGGTTAAGTGACCTGCTCAAGATCACGCTGCTAGTAAGGAGTGAGGCCAGTTCCTGAAACCACGTCCCCGACTTCAAAGCTTGTGTGCTTAACCACTCTGCTAGTCTGTTGCATTTGGTTTAACTGCTTCCTACTTATTTATCCTTTATTCATGTATTTATTCACTAAAAATAATGATTGAGTTCTTGCAGTGTGTCAGGAAATGTGCACTGGGGGCTTAGCAGGGTCCTTGTCCTCACAGAGTTTTATCTAATCGCATTCTTGAGCCTCTTTCGGAATTTCCATCTCCTGCCCATTCCCACAAGCCTCTCCCTCGGCTCCGATCCTTCCAGGAGAGGACTGTGTCAAAATGACACCAACGTACTGCATCACCACGCCCACCATCTCCTGGTGCTCTAGGTGTTAGGTTTAAAATAGCATGTTTCAGCGCTTGACCTTTAGAACTCATGTCCTGCTTTCTAGTTATTTAATAAGAAAGAGACTTGCCTCCCTAAGACTGCTTATTTCTGAAAGTGTGCCCATTGGTGCCTAAATGAGGTGAGCCATAGGCTGACAGACCTTTGGACAACTGAATGCTTATTCCCAGGACAGTGCTTTAACTTAGGTAGTTTTTGCAGGACCTCCATGGCCCCTCGGTGTGACAGATTTGCATCCTTGGAGCATAAATCTGCATTTAAGAAGCAGCCAGAAGCCATTTGGAGCTTAATCAGATGCACAGAATGTTGGGGATGGCAAGGACTCCTGAGATCATTAATTCCAACCCTCTCATTTTACAGAGGAAGAGAGTAATCAAACTGTGGAAAGAATTGTTTTTTTTTGTTGTCGTTTGTTTTGTTTTGTTTTTTGTTGTTGTTGGAAACAAGGAGTGTCTGTAACAAGACTCTGGAAACCCAGTAGACCAGAACTTACGGAGCTTGCTGAATCCTTAAGTTTGAGCCACTGGAAACAGTTGATTGGACCATGTTGCTGCCAGTCCTGGAGTTCGTTAACTTTGTTAACTGGCTGAGAGACACTCTGTTCCTGCCTGGGGCTCTGGCTCCTCTCAGCGCTTTGACTTGCTCAGTTGAGCACCACTTTACCCCAGGGGAACAGCCCATCTCAGGAAAGGTGCTGAGTTCCAGCGACTCTGAGAGGTCATGGGCTTGAGGAGTGTCTGTATGTTGAAGGGAGTGGGCTGAGGGGCTGGCTGTCAGAAGCCAAGGCCCCTGCAGGCTCTCACATGGATCGGCACTGGATGTCTTTTGGTAAAAGTGACTGTCTTCTCTTTCCAATTATACTTTTGGCCTGGGCTTCAGCAGCCTTTATGTTCCAAAGACTTCAGGTCCAGGTGTCTGAGATAAAATAGTTTTTCTGTTCGGTAGTCAGATTTCTCAGCCTGTAGGAAGGGTCTGCCTTCATTTTCTGAAGTCATGCTTATTTTCCAGAGGGGAAATAGGTGGTAAGTCAGCTGTAGGAAGGAATGAGAACATACCAAGGAACTAAGCTGATTCTTGCACTGTGCTTTATGTAGATTTTTTCATTGAGTCCTCCTAACATCCCTGCCTGGTGGTAATTATTATATGCATGTTAGAGATGGGGAAACTGAGGCCCAGAAAGGTTAGGCAATGTTCTCGTGTCATCTTGCAAATAGAAGGGAGAGCAGGAATTCTAACCTAATTTTAGTGACTCCAGTTACTCTCCTTTTTAATACCTGTAATGCCTCCCAGTAGGAAATGCCCGTGGAGCTGCCCTGAACAGATGGGTCAGTGAAACTCCTATCATATGATGCTTTGTAAAGCAAATGCTCAGTTACCATTGCTTAAATAAATGGCCAAACACTGAAGTAGAGTGCATAGCATTT
The DNA here is from genome assembly GCA_963575035.1 of Avahi laniger. Classification (NCBI taxonomy): domain Eukaryota; kingdom Metazoa; phylum Chordata; class Mammalia; order Primates; family Indriidae; genus Avahi; species Avahi laniger. The sequence goes on along the minus strand of CAUYSK010004627.1, from coordinate 28,398 downwards.
GGAGTCAGATGAGCTGGGTTCAAATTCCAGGATTATCATTTGCTCAGTCACTTAACCTCTCTGGGTCTCTGATTCCTCATTTTTATGGCAGGGATAAAATACCTATGTCAGAGGATCATTGTGAGAATTAAGTGAACTATTTCAAGAGAAAATGTTTGTATAAAGCACAATGCAAATGTTAGTTACTCAAATACCATCGTAATTTAGGGTGACAGTCTTCTGAGAAATCAATTACTGAGTCCAAGTATGTGCCAAAGTCTTTATCCCTGACTTCAAGAAGCTTATAGTTTTGGTGGGGATAACAGACTGTGAAAATCAGTGGATATAGCCAGATTGTGCTGCAGATATATAAAAGCAATGGAACACGAGAGAAAGAAAGGATCACAGAGGGATTGGTGGATGAGAGGGCTTCACACAAGAGGCTGGGGTTGAACTGTTGAGGTTTGAAATGAGGGGAGATTTGCAAGTAGTCTATAGATTTTAATTATAAATTAAACAAACTCTTTCTAAGTTACATTCCTCTTAGGTCCCAGTAGTTTTTTAGCCTAGAGAAACAGTTCTCAAAGTGTGGTCCAGGGACCCCTGAAGATCTCCATGGCCTTTATAGGGGATTAATGAAGTCAAAACTATTTTCTAATAATAATAAAATATTATTTGCTTTTTTTACTCTTATTTTCCCACAAGTGTACAGTGGAGTTTACTGGAAGCTACATGACATGTGATATCATAACAGATTGAATACAGAAAGAGAGGTGAGAATCCAGCTATCTTCTATTAAGCCAGATATTAAAGAGCTTTGGGGAAAAAAAAGTAAAACAATGTTGGTCTTCTTATAAAATTGTTTTGCTTTGAAAACTAAAGTCTTTTTTCAGAAAATTATGTTATTATATTAATCTGCAATAGGATTATTGTTATTTTACAATGAATAAATATTGTAGAGTTTTCTCAGATGTAATTTCTAATAGGATACACACTGCTAGATATAACATTTGTGAATTAAATATCTCAGGGTCCTCAGTAACTTTCACGAGAGCAAACAGACAACCTACAGAATGGGAGAAAATATTCGTATACTACACATCCGATAAAGGGCTGATAACTAGAATCTGTTTAGAACTCAGGAAAATCAGCAAGAAAAAATCAAACAACCCTATCAAAACGTGGGCAAAGGACATGAACAGAAACTTTTTAAAAGAAGACAGAATAATGGCCAACAAACATATGAAAAAATGCTCAGCATGTCTAATCATCAGGGAAATGCAAATCAAAACCACAGTGAGATACCACTTATCCCCAGTGAGAATGGCCTTTATCAAAAAGTCCCAAAACAATAAATGTTGGCATGGATGCAGAGAGACAGGAACACTCATACACTGCTGGTGGGACTGCAAACTAGTACCTCTGTGGAAAGCAATATGGAGATACCTCAAAGAGATACAAGTAGATATTCCATTTGATCCAGCAATCCCATTACCGAGCATCTACCCAAAAGAACAAAAGACATTCTATAAAATAGACAGCACCCGAATGTTTATAGCAGCACAATTCACAATTGCAAAGATGTGAAAACAACCCAAGTGTCCATCAATACATGAGTGGATTAATAAAATGTGGTAATATGTATACCATGGGGTACTATTCAGGTACAAGAAACAATGGTGACATAGCACCTCTTGTATTGTCCTGGATAGAGCTGGAACCCATTCTGCTAAGTGAACTATCCCAGGAATGGAAAAATAAGCACCACATGTACTCACCATCAAATTGGCTTTAACTGATCAACACTTGAGTGCACATATAGGAATAACATTCATCGGGTGTCAGGCAGATGGGAGGGGAGGAGGGGATGGGAACCGTCTAGGGGATGGACACTCTTGAAGCTCTGACTCAGGGTTGGAGGGACAAGGGCAATATACATAACCTAAACATTTGTACCCCCATAATATGCTGAAATAAAAAAAAACAAAAAAATAAATAAATAAAAGTATGAAGAAGTCCTGAGCCATACACATTTGAGAACCAGTCACTGTTAAAAACATAGTATTCTAGTGTGATCATAGTGAAGACCTCACAGATTTTGACAATGCTTTGGCATCAAACTGTGTGTCCTTTTGGTATTTTAGAACATCTATGTCCAGGAACTTCAAAATGATAGTGCCCAATGTTGCAAATATGCAGATAAACTGGTACCTCTATACATTGTTAGCGGAAGTCCAGATCGACCAGAGTATTTCTGTAGGGCAGTTTATAACAACAGCCTTGATGATAATTTTTACCCTTTGAACTAGTAATTGTACTTACATGAATCTATTCCAACGAAACAAATACACATACAAATATTTATGTCCAATAATACACATTAAAGTTATTTAATATAAGAATTTGGCTAGAAATTGATCAACTGGCCAGAGAAGATAGTTAAAGTAAATTATGATACATTCATAAACTGGAAGGTTGTAAGTCTTTTAAAAAAAACCGTATATTTTTGAAAAATATTTAACAACATGGAGAAATGCTTACACTATTATGTTAAGTGAAAAACCAGGACCAAAATTATTTACAAAGAATTACCCCAAATTTTTAAAACATTTGCATTTTGAAGAAAAACACATCAAAATGTTAACTGAGTTTTTCTCTGTATGGTGTGGTTATAGTTGATGTCTGTGTTGTACCTTATTCTTTTCTATGTTTTAAGATATTTATGCCATACATTTTCAGTACTTTTTACCTTTCAAAAAGACCATAGGTTGTGACATTCCTTTTATCTAAGGCTATGGAAACCAATTTACCGCAGCAGCCCGAGTCTCCTGGGTTCAGGTGGGTGCTGCCTCAGATCTTGGAGGGGGCATTTCTCTATGGGCCGCCGTGATGGTTTAAAGGAATACTCTATAACTTGAGAATAAATTTAACTTCTGGCTAATTGCTTTTTCTTGCTTAGCCTTTCAAAGGAAAGCTTTAAAAAATGAGGATTGTTTTTCATGCCCTTCAGCTCTGGTCTGTTGTCAAGAGCATCTGGAGCGTAGAACGCAGGGTCCAACAGGCAATTATTTAAATGTTGTGTAACTGGCACAGTGTAGGGAGCATAGTAATCACTCAGTAATTCTTTTAAAGAAAGAGATAAATGAATTTAGGTTTCTGGGCCCATAAGGAGATGGGGTGAATATGGTATTAGAACCTCAAAAAGGGCACCTGCAATTTGCTCCTTGGTAACTAGGAAGTTCCTCTTCTCCTCTCCTGGGTTGGGAGACGTGACGTGTTGGGAGGCTGTAGTCTTCTTTCTACCTGGATGACCAGTAGGATTAGATAGAACTGGCCTGGCACGAAGGAGCATCTGCTTTGCTGTTGGTCTCTCATAGCAGAACACTTCTCAGCCAGCAGGGAATCTGTCTGAATGTGACTATTTCAGTCCCTTGGAAGGTATTTTCTCTGAGTATCTACCCTGCGTGGTGTTATTCAGCATGTTTTCGGAGTTAAAAGAGACATCCATGGTAGTCCCTTGATCTCAGAGAACTTACTCTGTCTGGAGAAAGAAGCTTCATGCACAAAAAGTTAAATAGTGGCATAAAACAACAGTGGAAAAGAAAAGGCGTATGTCCCCAGAGAGCAGATACAGTGCCCTCTGAGAGTGACCAGAGGCAGGTGGGAGATGAGAGGCTTCATGGAGGAGCACACAGCCGGAGGAGGTGCTTACTCTCTTCTCTGCAGGGCAAAGTGCTCCTGGGAGGGGGAGACTTGCGTTAACTGATAAGGTAATGAATGAAGATACTGAGAGCCTTCCATGTGCAAGGCGTCATGCTTACCACTGAGAAGCAAAAGATTTAAAAATGAATGGGACACAGAATTTAGGTTCTCGAGGGTAGGGAGAGGGTCCCTGGGCCTGTCCATCCACTCACATTCCCCATTGTTTGGCTGCGCATTTTGTCCTGGAGGTTTCTGGATGTGCACAATCAGACAAAACTGCACACATCACAGGGCCCATCCAGCGGTGTGTAATTTAAGGGGAAATGGTAAACATCTACTTTCCGGAGATGCCCTGCTGAAACTGTCCGCATCCTTCCAGTGCAGGCCTCATTATTTTTTTCCCCGAGAAAACTTGATGAAAAAAGTTGAGTCTGTTTTCCCTAGACTTTAATTTGTAAGTGTTGGCCACCTGCTGGAGGCTGTCTTTGATTATGTGTAGCAACCCTCCATCTTCCCGTGCCTTTTGGTAGCTTACTGTTGATAGGGCGGGAATGAGATGGTGTTGGCCGTCCGCTGGGGGTTATTTAAGTCCAATGCAGATGCTGCTTGCACAGAAATGTACAAGACAGTTTCTCCTCCAGTGATGACATTATTGGTCTATCACGCCATGTCCCAATAACCAACAGTGAAGTGAACTCCCTGATATTAAGACTATTTAAGCTCCACAAAAACCCGAGAAGGCAACATTATATTCCCATTGAGCAGATATGAAACACTAGACTTACGTAATTAGCCTGAGGTTCCACAGGCTGGATTTGAAACCAAATCTGCTTGACTCTGAAATGAATCCTCTTATGATTATCTTGGTCTTTTTTGAATGCAAGTGCTTATCTATAATAGAGTTTCCTTACAGATGAGTTAATTACAGATCTGCATTGTGACTGCTCAGGAACAATCCTTTTATTGCTGTGACTTTTAAGTAAATGAGTGATACATGGATACATTTTTGTTTTAAAACATTTCAGCATTACAAATAAACTCAAGTCCCCATAGCCACCCCAGCCCACCCCAATTCCCTACCCAAGGGGTAACTTCTACTGCCAGTTATTTGTTTCCCCCTAGATTTTTATCTACATTTGTGTATTTGTGTACACACTTATAAATTTAATGGTAATATATTGTTTTATTATGTTTAGATATACAGTGGATGTGTAATATATTATTATTTGATAGGCTTTCTCATTTAGTATTATGTTCTAGAGACTTTTCGTGGTCAATAACCTTGCATTTACCTTATTCTTCAATGCAGCTGTATAGCTGTGTGTGTGTGTGATGTCATATACTATATTTTATTTAACCTTTTCCCTGATGATTGTCATTACATTCATATGAACAAAACCGCAGTGAATTATAGGATGTCAGGCCTTCTTAGGGGCCTGCTTTTGCCCTTTCCTTTCTCCGGAGGATTCTTTCCTTCCCTCACCTGTATGATACAAACAGTCCTTTTGGCTGATAGGTTGGGATCTTTGGCATTTTGAATCCTAAATATAACAACCCGCCAGCTCTGTTGTCTGAATTGAGGTTCTTCAGTGAGAACGAATGTGCTCACAGAGAGAAAGACAGACCAAGGATACAAACATTCATCCAAACCCACACATCTCAGCCTTCTGTCCTAGATGAGGCACGTGCTGGGATGGCCCTGCTGTCGGATCTGCAGTTTATCCGATCTAAACCATGGATTCTGCACGATTCACGTCTCTGGAGTCGGCTAACCTCCAGTTTTCTGCATTTAGAACCCTCTAATGGCTCTCATTCAAATAGCTGGGGCAGGAGGAAACAGAGATGAATTAATTATCCCGTATCATGGTGCCTCTCTTTGTGAGACTGGATAATGCGGCTGAAGAGTCAGATAACGAGAAGAGGTCGCAGAGAGCTTTGTGAGCTCCTGCCTTGGCATCAGCCCGCCTGTGGATTCTCTAAAGCTGAGGGTGGGGCCAGTACCCACTTGGAGAATGAAGCTATTTAAATCACTTGCTTTTGGCTCCAGATCTGAAATTAGTTATCTGGCTGGTTATTTGTGGTCAGGCTGGGTTTCTGCCATTGCAAAGATACAGATTAATTTGGCTTTGGGCACTGGCCCTAGGGGGAGGAGTGGAACAGGCCAGAAGGGCGCACCAGTGGTTTTCCATCACCGTGACTTGGTCTGCAGCAGTGCTGTGGAAGCTCCTGACCCTGACCTTGGAATGGGCTGTGGTTCACCACACAGGGGAGCTCCTGATAGCCTGCGGGCTTTGATTGTTGACTGTCCTCAGTGTGTCTTGGTGGAGTGCACTCCGAAGAACGGCTGCTGTGTGCTCCCCAAGGCCTTGCACTTGGAAGCATGGTTCTGTCTTTTTATTTTCCAGACAGCTGGCCTCTGCTGTACTTTTGTGGTGACAATTAGAAACAGTGGCCAAAGATCCTTTCATGATTTATGGGGTATCCACATGCCTCACTCCCTGTTAAGTGCAAGGAGTGTAAATCGAGGAAAAAAAAACCAAGGTGATTCCCCTTGAGAACAGTACAATCAGGGGTATTTGTAAAAATGACAGCCAGAAGCATTTATGGAACAAGGGCTTTTAGCAGATTCCGGGCTGGGTCTCTCACTACTCTTTATGGAATCCACACAACCACCCTCCTTTCTGAGCTGAGGTTCAGAGATGTGAAGAGCTTGCAGAGTCCAGCTGTCTCTGCACTACTATAGTCTTCTTGTTGTTTCTACTTAGAGCCATGCTGTGCACTTTCCAAAATTAAAAAAAAAAAGCCGTTTGCTAATTTCTTTAGCAATTGCTGAAAGGAGCGAAAGGACACATGTATATTCAGAGAGTAAACGGGGAACTCCTAGGTGTGGTTGATGTAAATGCAGAGGAGGGTGTGGGCTGGAGTTAGTGGAAAAGTCTTCACAGCACAGTTAACACTGGAGCTGGGAGTCAGAAAGGACACGATCTGGATGGCTGCCAGCCATGAATGAGTAGGGAATGGGAGCTTAGGCAGGCAGACTGCAGAGGCCTTGAATGCCAGGCAGAGGCAGGTGTTTGGCCTGGTGTGGCAGCCAGGCAGGGGAGGAGGAGTTAGAACATTGGAGAGCCTGGCAGGAGTCTTGGGGAGTGTCTTAGAGACAAAAACAGGGTGGGGAACAGGGCTGGGGGGCAGGGAATGAAGTAGGAGTAGTTTATGCTGCCAGGTAAAGCTATGGCCACCAAATCACACCCCTCCTGCATTTGTAAAAAACAGTTTCATTATTACAGAGCCACACCCATCATTTGCATATTGTCTCTGGCCTGTTTGGAGTGCAAAAGGGCTGAATTGAGTGGTTGGGGTGGAGGTCTGCAAAACCTAAAATATTTACTCTCTGGCCTTTTTACAGAAAAAAAATGTTTGCCAATCTGAGCCAGAAATATCGGGGGTTCGCAACGTCCCCAATAAAGATAGGGCAGAATGTGTTGCAAGAGATGAAAGAAACACAGACACAGGAATAATTTTACGAGTGTGGAGAAATCAGGGGACCATCAGCGCTCCGGTGCTAAGGTGGTGGTGACTGAAATCCAGCACTTGCTTTTTATTCTCTTTGCATGCTGCAAAATACAATTATCTCATGTGAAAAAAATCACGGGATACAATGAACGAAAGTCTCGGAGCTCCCCCCAAAATCACAAGGTGTCCTAGCTAATTACCTTCTCCTTTCCAGAAGTGAAAACCAAATAATTCTTCAGTAGGTACAACCTGTCCCAAGGTAAACTAACTAATTTTATCCCAAGCTCAAGCTATGTACATGGATATCAATCTCTAACTTTAGTAGCTGTGACCCATTTGATCGAGGAACAAAGAAACTACATGCTTTCCACTGGGAGACTGGTTTTACATTACTGAGGCATTGTCAAGAGAAAGGGAGCGAAGGGGCTTGTCCAAGTGTTCTAACAATGGAAGCTTTAAGACCCTTCTCCCGGGCTGACATATTGCAATCTACCTCTACAGCCATGAGAAGTTTTCATGTCAGGCCGCTCCATGGCTTTTCATGCATGAGACCCCTTAGGCTCTGAGATTGGAGCATGCTTTGCTGTACGCCCAGATCGCTGATATATGTCCCCCAGCTAGGAGGTTAACATCTGCCCTTATTTCAGGCTTCTGCTCAGGCAATTCCTTCACCTCCTCTCCTCTCACAGCCTCAGAGATAGCATCCCTAAGTCCCAGTGATCTTAATCCAATCACAGAACTACTTATAAGTGGCCAGAAAGAGGAAGCAAAGCACAGGGTCTGGCACGTGGTAGATGTCCTGGTTGATTGACATATGTGAAGAAATGAGCAAAAAAAAAAGCAAAACAAAAAATTGCTAGCAGGAAAAGGAACTATCGCAACTGTGGGTGTTTTCTAATTTTAGATTATAGCACACAGAAGGGAGTCCCCTGAGGAGAAGACTTCAAGTCGCGAGAGACTCCAGGGGGAAAGATTGGTTTTGCAGAGCTCAGGGGCAAGAGGGGGAGAGGGAAGGAGGAGGGCCGAGGAGCAGGGTGGCAAACCAGGAGAAGTTGCTGACTGGATAGGGACAGCAGTGTGCGCACCCTGATCCAGAACCTCTGGTGGCCCCGAGAGAGTTGGCAGACGGCCTTCCAGAGCCCTCTCACCTCTCGCTTGAACGTGGAACCAGGAACAGGGATGTTGAACTATAGCTCAGCTCTACTGGGAGGCTGACTTGCCTGCACTGGCTCAAAGTTTATCTTTTCTGTTTTTCACTCTTAAAATAGCAGCCTGTATGCTTGTTGCCACCAGCCTCTTTCCCCCCAGTTCACTAGAGGAGTGGGGGCTTGCTGGGTAGATAAGAAGCCTAGTGTAGCTCATTGTGGTTTTGATTTGCATTTCCCTGATGATTAGAGATGTTGAGCATTTTTTCATATGTTTGTTGGCCATTATTCTGTCTTCTTTGCCTACTTTTTGATAGGGTTGTTTGATTTTTCTTTATCCCCAGTTAGAATGGCCTTTATCAAAAAGTCCCAAAACAATAAATGTTGATGTGGATGTGGAGAGATAGGAACACTCATACACTGCTGGTGGGACTGCAAACTAGTATAACCTCTGTGGAAAGCAATGTGGAGATACCTCAAGGAAATATAAGCAGATCTACCATTTGATCCAGCAATACCATTACTGGGCATCTACCCAAAAGAACAAAGGACATTCTATAAAAAAGACATCTGCACTCAAATGTTTATAGCAGCACAATTCACAGTTGCAAAGATGTGGAAACAACCCAAGTGCCCATCCATAAATGAGTGGATTAATAAAATGTAGTATATGTATACCATGGAGTACTATTCAGGTACAAGAAACAATGGTGATATAGCGCCTCTTGTATTATCCTGGATAGAGCTGGAACGCATTCTACTAAGTGAAGTATACCAAGAATGGAAAAACAAGCACCACATGTACTCACCGTCAAATTGGTGTTACTGATCAACACATAAGTGCCCATATAGGAATAACATTCGTCGGATGTAGGGAAGATGGGGGGTGGGGGATGGATATATACATACATAATGAATATGATGCGCACCATCTGGAGGATGGACATGTTTGAAGCTCTGACTCGAGGTGGGGAGGCAAGGGCAATATATGTAACCTAAACATTTGTACCCCCGTAATCTGCTGAAATACAAAAAAAAGAGAGAGATAACAGAAGCCTAGTGTAATTCGTAACTCAGCTCCTGAAATTGTCAGTGGGAGAGTGGCCCTGCGGGACCAGGCAGGGTGTGTGTGGCAGGGCAGGCTGAAGTGGCCATCCCAGAAGGTGCCCGTCCACACTGAATCCTGAATGCCTATCAGGATGAGACAAGAACTCAGAGAATAGTGGCAGGGCTCAGACAAGGAGTTGGTGTCCCGGCATAGACCTGGGAAGTTGAAGAGAGAGGACACCCCGTCTGCCCGTCAACACCAGGTACCTGGAGCGAGGTGTGCTTGGTCAGTGGCTGGCAGACTCAGCCAGATAGTGAGCAGATGAGCAGGTCCTTGGGAAGGTGGTGGAGCCAAGGAGCAGTGTCTCTCTGGAGGTACATCCTCCTTGGAGAAAGTGTCATTCATAACCAGGAAAGTAGGAGTGAGGCATAGAGTTTGACCCAGTAACTCCACATGGAGATGCCTCCCTAGAAAACCTTTTCTTCACAAAAGCACAAGAAGCCATATCTACGAATGTTCATTGTAACGTTGTTTATAAAGCAAATTTTAAAAGAAAGAGAAAAGGAACAAAAATACTTATCATTGGTTGAAGGGACAAATAGTGGTTTATTCATAAGTTGAAACAGCACACAGCAGTTAAAATGAATTAATTACAGCTGGGTGTGTCAACGTGGATGCATCTCACATCCATGGGTAGAATAAGCAAGCCCCAGAACATATATTCTATATGATAACATTTATGTATATGTTAAAACACTCAAAAAGGTTGTATGTTGTTTATGAACACAAATACTTGTTAAATCTAGTAGTGGCCATATGATTGGATGCTCATTGTGCTTTTCTGTGTCCTGGAAAGAAGTTATAAGGAAAGAACGGTGGGGGGGGGCACATGCACACATGTGTGCACACATGTGCAGACACGGCAGTGGGTTGGAGCTGCAGTAACCTGAGCCCCGGAACATGAGCCCGTGGCAGCTGTGCTCATCTCTCGTGTGCCTTCCAGGTGAGCTGGGTGCGCCAAGCCAAGCGGGATGTGACTGGGATAGTGCCAGGCCCAGGGCGGGCTTAGTGCATGTGTGTCATGGTTCCAGCGTCCTGAACGTTTCTGTTTTATGAAGCTAGTGTCAAGATTTGAGAGGCCAGCTTTAAGATTGGTGCGATGAGCCTGTTTTCTCTGAGCGACCCCCACTGGCAATGTTGAGTCGCAGGGTGCAGGATGGTTTGCTTTCTTGTGAGAGCGGATTCTGTGGGCAAAGCTGTCTCAGCACGCTGTGGTCACCGCAGTGTGCAGCGTCCGTGCTGGAAAGGACGGCATCGAGGGCACCCGTGGTCCCACAGTCTCGCGGCCCCTCAAGGTGTCTTCATTGAGCGAGACTTGTTTCTGTCACAGTGAATGAGCAGAAACTGTCGGGGGCACGGAGGAGGCTGAGCCGTAGAGAGTGTCCTTTGTTGGGAAGTCCCTGCTCTCACTGGCTGCTTTGGGAACGTAGCAAAGTCTGTGTGAATCTGTCGTGCGGCTTGCGAAAGAGAGACGACGTGTGGTGATAAGCACGTTGCCTTCCATGAGGGTCATTTGGGTTCTGGAAAGAAGCTTGTTGTGATATTAGTCACGCAGGGAGCCCTGGAAATTTAGCTCTTATAAGATTTTTGCTATAGACACTATGAGAAAAAGTTGCTGGTTGTAAAACAGCTTAGCACTGTGTTGGTGGGCTAATACAATTTAAGGTCCAGAAGGGGCCTTATGGTTGCCTGAGTGAAACTTCATATGTTAACGAGGGAATGGGGCTTAGTAATGACCCTCTCCTTGACCAAATTCTAGCAGGGCTCCTCTGGGCTCTTTTTTAACTAGGCTCCGTCCTTGCGCATGTTCTCAAGAGCCCAATTTTAGCAAGATTCCTGCTGAATCAGTTTAGCCAGAATCTGTCAGCCTTTACATGTGATCAAAGTCCTCATCCTCCACTGTCTTCCAGGTGGTACCATCACCCTGGCCTGCACCCAGCAGGAATCCTCTTAGGTCAATGAGCAAAGACTTACCTGACCCTCTTTGTAATTTTCCATCTACTGACCCCCACCCTGCTTTTGGGCAAAAACTCCCACTTTTCCTTGTGTTTGGAGTTGAGCCCTATCTCTCAAAACCCCTGTTGCAAAACCCCTTGCAGTGGTCCCTATATCTATTGCAGAGTCCTGAATACAGACTGCCTGATCATCTTAAAAAGTGTCAGAATAATTTTGTCTTTAACAGCCCTAGAGAAGTAGCTTGTCCAGGATAACACTTTGAGTACATTTCAAAATCAGTTCTAAGTCTAGATTTGTAGACTCCAGGTTCAATGTTCTTTCCTCATACCATGCTGCCTTTATGCCTTCAAGAGTATAGAATTAAGAAGTAATTAACTGTACAAAATGTTTTACTTGGTTTAATAAAAATGCAAATGACAGCCTCTGGAGATCACGGTCTGTCTCCTCTCCCGCTCTGCGTAGGATAGTTGCTCAGGGCGATTGGTCATTTAACCTTAATTCTAGTACGAGTGAGTTACAGATCCTTCCCTGTCACCAGAGGCTGCAGGACTGACCAGTCTGCACCAGTTCTGCCAGCATCCAAAGCGTCAAGTGCGTTTTCTAGGCATGACTGCGTGTTGAGTTACACCACATTAGTAGTTGGTTAAAAACCTGTGAGTAGGTTTGGACAAGTTAATTAATTAATTCATTCATTCTCATGAATAAAAACAAAGTGAAACAATGCAAAAACCAACACATGCAGCACTTGGCACTTGTTTTGCACCAGGCATAGTGCAAGGCGTTGGAGCTCTTACAAGAAATGGTTCTTGCTTTCAGGGAGTTATAGTCGAGGAAGAGGTCTCAGAATAAAGACAGTGGAACCAAAACAACAGGATAAAGAGTAAATTAGAAATAGGTACAAGGTGGTATAAGAACACGAAAGAAATTGTGATTAATATTCCCCAGGGAAAGTTGGAAGAGGGGTGATATTGGAGTTAGATGCTGAAGGTTGGAGAGAAGTTTACCAAGTAGAAGAGAGAGGGGACAGGTCGCTCAGGCAAAGGGAATGCTGCTTGCACAGGTGGAGGGCAGCTAAAGTGCAGGACGTGTTTAGGAAAGTTCAGTGAGGCTGGTGAGAAAGGAGCAGTGGAGCAAGTGGCTGGAAATGGGTCCAAAAAGGAAGGTTGAAGCCAGATTTTACAATACCGAGCTGGGAAGCTGCAGCTTGACCGTGGGCAGGCAATGTGTAACTAGCACCAAGGAGTGAGGGGCTAGATCTGAGTGGTTGAAATATAACCTGATAACAGCATCGAGGATGGGTGTGTGGGGGAAAGCATTGGCAGAAGAGCATCCATTTGGGGGGCCGTTGCAAACACGACGATGTATGAGCCACGGCGTTGGCATGAGGATGGGAAGATACCAGGGATCTGAGTTATTTCCCAGACAGAATCATTAAGACTTGGAGACGGAGCTCGGTTCCAGAGATAAAGGCAAAGAGAAAGACCGGGAGAGTCCCAGAGCTTCTATGCCTGGGGTAGACAAGAGACAGGATAAGAAGTCAGATTTTTGGGGGACCGATCATCATAACTAATGACCAGGAGGAGCTGGTAGCCCGGGGAGGGATTTGAAATACTGATGTTCGTTTATTCAGTAAACCTGCTGAGTGTGCATAATGTGTAAGGTCTTGTTCTGTACATTTTGGGGAGAAATGAATGAATGCTTTTTTATTTATCTTTTTAACACTTTAGTGTACCTGCAGCCTGTTAGGAGGTTTCCAATGTGTTATATTTTTGCATCCTCACAAATGCCTTGTGAGATTAAATTATCCCCATTTCTCAGGGAAGAGACCCAAAGCTCCAGCGGGATATGTAACTGGGACGTGGTCCTGCAACCAGACAGCTGCAGGTATAGGAACAAAACAGGTTTTGCTGTGCCCTAAGTTCATGTTCTTTCCTCTTACCATAGTGTTCTGCGAAGTTCCTTGTCCTGGAGGAGCTGAGATTGCAATTAGGAAAACAGAACATAAAGAAATTAGTCATGACACTGTCAAGGAGTTAGAAAAGGGGCATGTACAGTGTGCTTGGGTGTTCAAGGGTGGGAAAAGTTGTTCTGGAGAAGAGGAGATACGAGTGGCGGTGATGATGATGGTGAGGGCTAGTGAAGCTTTGCCAGAGGAGGCGAGGGGGGGTATTCATGCCAGGCCTGGGGACCAGGAATCTGCCAGCTTGGATGGGGGTGGAGATGACTCTTAAAGGTCATCACATAGTTTTGCTACTCGGCTTCTGATACCTAGCTGTGGGCCAGGGCAATACCAGATTAGCGTTAGAAGATGGATAAAGGCTCGAAGAAAAGGCAGGGGCTCGCGAGTACTATGGCACCAGGAAGCCAAAGTCAAGGGGAGGCCCGGAGCCAGAGTGGGGACTGAGATTGAGGCAGAATGCAGGCATTGTTAAGGTCAAGGACCACAGAGAAAGTAATTGACCTCTGAGCCCTTCTAAAGCCCGAGTAGGAGAAGCTTTGTGAGTCTAGCCCAGGAGGGTGATGTCAGAAAGGGGAGGTGAGAACCCAATGGTACTGTCTGCAAAAGGGAGGGAGGTATATGTGGGGCAGGGGTGGGGGTAGTGGAAAGTGTGGCAGGGCGGCTGCTACTTCAGGTCCCCTGTGTGGCACCCTCTCTGCTTCCTCCACACGGAAGGGCACGAGGGAAAGGGAGGTGCCAATGGCGTGGCCTGCCTTTGTTCTCTGAGCCTTTACTTCTGGTTTTGGCATAAGGTTAAACTGCTGGAAATTAGGCCCAAAGGAAGGGCAAGGGGCCAGCGGGGTCCTTGGCATGATGAACCACTGGAAGCATTTCCGTGTCACTGGCTTTTCCCTCTGGACACACGCACGTCATTGCCCCATGTATAGCATCGAACCTTCTGCCTGGTGTGGCCTCGTCTAGCCATTGGACCCCACAAGTTCTTTGGGCACTTCCTGCCCCTTTGAGGATCCCCTTGCTTCAGGCTTAGTGGAGCAGGTGGAAAGTTGGTGGCACCCCAGCGGCCCCGCCGCAGCCCCACACAGAGTCGCGAGCGGGCTCTCCAGCACCTCCTTTCGTTGCGCTGCTTACAAAGAGGGCAGAAAAATAGGTCTCTGAGAAAGGCCAGGAGCAGAGGGGAGCACGGAGAGGGAGCATATGCATTAGTCTAATTGCTCTTCTAAAGTTAATGGGGCTTTTTATCTCTAGAGAACACTTTTAAGCACTCATGTGGTTTGGGAACAAAGGTGCAAGTCGGTCAGGGAGAGGCCGGCTCCCCCTTAAACATAATCTCCCGTTTGGTAAAACAATCTCTCCCTTTCTTTTCTCCTCTCTTATCTGCAGGTCAACGGATTATGGCACCACCTATGAAAAGCTGAATGACAAAGTGGGCTTGAAGACTGTCCTCAGTTACCTCTATGTCAATCCCACCAACAAAAGGAAGGTAAGAGACAGGTCAGGAGGTCTCAAGCACTCTTGCTGGGTGGCAAGGCTGCTTAGGGCCAGGGGTTAAGAAAAAATCCAGCCAGCCGTGGAATCATTTCTGCAGGTCTGGTTTATATGCCAGGAACTTCCCTGACCCTGTTTGTAATTTTAATAACTGCCCTGATGGTAGTAATAGTAGCAACAGCGGCATCAACACCAGCAGTAAAACTATCTAACTGTGTAAAAGGTTCCTCTATTTTATCTCATTTAGCCTCACTATGGGGTAGAAATTATTATGGTACCCATCTTACAGGTGAAGAAACTGAAGCTCAGAGAGATTAAGTGACTTTCTAGCCTGAATCAGACAGTGGTGATAACATCCAGAATCTGAGCATGGGTTTGCTTGACTTCAGAGTTGAGTCTTTCCACAGCCTCGCTCTGGCTGGTCTGTTTTCCAAGAGCACCTTATTCCCAGGGAGTCCATTTCTGCCAAGGGAAGGAAAGGCGGCTCCTGAATTCCAATTCTTCAGCTTGATCTTGAGCTGCTGCTGAGGCAGAGGAGGGCAGACCCGGCTCCCCTGCCCCCATCCCACTTCTCTGTTTTCCTCTTGACTTAATGGCCAGGAGAAAATCATGTAAGGTCAGACACTGGTCTTGGAAACCTACTGGGAGGAAGAGGCCTGGATTCCGTGGAACAATGCACGGTTTTAGAAAATAAATATTATACAATGTATTGTCTTTGGGGAGATGTGATCTTTCCCCAGCTAGGAAAGCACTGCTGTTTAGAAACTCAGGCAGGCCTGCTTCAAACAAACACGCCACATAATTGGTCATTTTAATGTTTCTAAAATGCTAAAACAGTACTACCACCAAGCTCTCCTCTTGCAATCTGATTTGCATTCCCCAGTGGTTTTGCAAACACTTCTTCATTGAGGTAAGCTCAGGAGTGAGCTCCAAACTAATGCGTAGATGTCCCCAATGTCTGATTCCAACCTAGTAGAGTCCAAGCTATGGCTGAGAATGATGACTGTTCATGCTGCTCAAAGTGGAGCAGCTTTGGCTGAAACCCTTAGCAGAACATACAGCCCCGTCACTTCTCCTTGCTTCTATCTGCAGTACCCCTAAGTCCCCCCAGCAAGGGAGGAAGCAGAATCATTGGCTCCGGATTGGAGTGGGTGATTGACAGCCAGAAGATCCAGCCAACTCCAGGGGTTCCTGGACCCTAGACTGTGCCCGCTGGCCAAGGGCCAAAGCCCTGATGATCAGGATGGCTGTTTAGGTGCCTGTTACTGGTCTTAGCCAGGTAGTTTCTCTTTTCTTTGTCCCAAAGGGTAGCCATTTTTGCATTTTTCAATATTGTTATTTGAATTATTGAATATTAGAGCTGGATGGGACCACAAATTTTATCTTTACAAGTGATTATTAACAGCTTTTTAAAAATATTTTAAACTGGCATATAAAATTGTATGCATTTATCATGTACAACATGTTTTGAAGTACATATACTTTGTGGAATGCCTAAATGTAGCTAATTTACAAATGCATTGCCTCACATAGTTACCATTTTTATGATGAGAATGTTTGCCTACTCTCTTAACGTTTTTCAAGAATACACTCTATCATCATTAACTATAGTCGCCATGCTATACAATAGATCTCTTGAACCTATTCCTCCTATATAACTGTAATTATGTATTTTTGACAAATATCTCCCCAACCTCCCCTCCCCACAACCACCCAGCCGCTGCTAACCATGATTCTACTCTCTAATTCTATGAGATCAACTTTTTTAGTCCACGTATGAGTGAGTTCATGTGATATTTGTCTTTCTGTGCCTGGCTTATTTCCTGTAACATAATGTCTTCCATGTTCATCCATGTTGTCCCAAATAACAGGATTTACTTCTTATTTATGGCTAAATATCATTCCATTGTGTATGTATACCATGTTTTCTTTATCTTTTTATCCATTGATGGACTCTTACGTCAATTTCATATCTTGGCTGTTGTGAATAATGCTACAGTAAATATGAGAATGTAGATATCAGTATATCAAAGATATACTGATATATATATATACACTGATATATATCTCTTTGATATACTGATTTCAGTTCATTTGGATATATACCCAGTAGTGGAATTGCTGGATCATATGGTAATTCTATTTTTAATTTTTTGAGGAGCCTCCGTACTGTTTTCCATAATGGCTGTGCTAATTTACATTCCCACCGACTGTGTGCTTTACAGTTTTTGAACTGCAACTCCTTTGCACGTGTGATTAAAGTTCTACACCTCCTCTCTAGAAACATGTCTATGCTATAAAAAATTTCATACATTTTGAAGGGTTTGTGAAAACCCCGGATCCCACCCATGTATCCAAGATGTCCATGGAATCTCTGTTAGGAATTGTTTATTTATACCAACAGTCTCATTTTACAGAAGAGAAAACTGAAGCCAAAACAAGCCCACATAGCCAGGTAGAAAAAGGAGCCAGGATTAGAACTCAGGACTCTTGATTCTTAGTCTGTATTTCTTTGCATCAACTCATCCTGTGCACCTTTTCCTCATATGCAATCATAGCCTAGGTGTTTGAAATTGCTTCCTGATTTTGAACTAAAGCTTGGTGCTATGCCTGTGATGGACACAAGATAAAAGTTGACTGAATCAAGTTGGTGACAATCTATACTAATTCTTCCTCTGCCTGTCTCCCTTCTTGAGAAGGAAGCTGAGGCCACAGAGGACAGCTGCCCCACCCAGGTGACTCATTGACAGTTGGTCTCATAACTCCCAGGTCAGTGCTTCTCCCATCCCACACGATTGCCTTGGGGTCAGTGGAATCAAAGTGGGTGTGTGTGCTTTGGGAGAACTGGGTGTTGGGCACATGAAAGATGCCCTACATCACTGATCTCTGACCTATATCTGGACCACAGCAGAATTAATCACATTTTCATGTAGATGATATATTAATATCCACTGTCTTTGTAAGGATTTTCCCTAAGTGATGGATTCCTAAATGGATTTTCGTATGAAGGGTTGTACCTGTTTGCATCCATTTTGGTATTCATCTGTCATGTGTGTTTTTGGTTGGAAACTCTTATAATAAGTCCTCTATTGGTCTTTTGCTGTTTTTCTCTATTCCTGACTGTTTGAACTCTTTGTAGCACAACTTGGAAGTTCTTAGCAGTGAGGTAGACAAAGAGCGGGTTAAGGCAGATGCTGTGGGTTGGAAGGAACGTGGAGCTGGGATTTTGGAGATCACTGGTACCGAAGTGCCACCTCCATTTATCCCTCCCAGTGGTGATGGCCGGGCCATGGACTCTCCAGAGCAATATCTCACAGGGATTACTGCCCAGTGGACAGAAGTTGGGCTTGTTTTATTTGTCTTCTCTGAGAAACATCACCAAAGTACAGTTAACTCCCACCTAAGAGGTGCTGCCACCCAGAAAGTTAAAAGCACAATTTTCTTCACTCAATTAGGGAAGGACAAATATCAGGCTAATGGCATAGATTTATTTTTTTGAAAATAGCCATAGAAATTAATGTTCTCAAGGAGCCTGCGTGATCCCAAAGTACTTTTGGAATTATCTCAGGAAAGACGAAATTGGATTCTGTTTCATTTTATTAAGTGGTATGGATTATATCCTGAGACTCCAGATGTTGGCAGTGCACACTTATTCTACACGATGACTTTCTCTGAACCAGAATATTCAGTTTCGTTGGAGTCCCCCTTCTCCAGCCACTTAGGCAAAATGACTGTTTGATATAAATGAAATTACTCATTTCTTTATTAGTCTAGAGTTCTGGGTCATCATGACCTTGTAATACAACTTGTTTTCAGTTTTCTTCTTAAATATGTCTTGAAGTTTAAACCTGTGGTCGTCTGGATTCTCATCTCAGCTTGCATCATAGAAGATTCTTTTAATCCTCTCAGTACCTCAATTATTTGTAGTTCCCCGTGTTCATTGGCCAGCTAGTGGTAGTAGTCTCCAGCAGATTTTTGCATTCATCTTGGTAGAAGCAAGACTTCCTGCCTAATGAGTTATTTATTTAACAGATGGCTGCTGCTTTCCTTGGAGGCTATGAATACATCAAATGAGATCTGTTGCCTCTGGCAAAACAGTAAAATGAGCTTGTATTTATTAATATATAGTTTCTCCCAAAGCTAATTGTTGATTTTTTGAATACTTTTTTGACAACATAAAATCTGCAAATATAGATAGTTAATAAGCCATGAAGTTGAAAGCACAGGTGTTAACCTGTGTATAGTTTCTTCCTCCTAGTAATAATATTAGTTAGCATTAACTGAGCACCTACTATGCACTAAGCTCCTTTTTAGTAGCTTTATCTGTGTGATTTCTAATCCTCACAGCCACTTTAGAAAGCAGGCGAGATGAGAAAATAGACTCTAACTCCAACCCCAAGGCTGTATTACTGTAAATGATGGGTCTTTAATAGCCTTCCCAGTGGATTTGTTTTGGGGACAAATCAGTCAGGATACATTTAGGAATTCTGGGCTTCCTTAAGGAAGCTGGGATTTGGACTAGCAATATTTTCTTTCTTATAGGATGTGAAGTAGGGTATCATTATTTTATCTACAGAGTGTTATAATTCCAGGTCTAAATGAGAGTATTGATATGAAATGCTCAAAGCTGCTCCAATTGAGGTTGTCCTAGACCATCGTCCTGTGGCATGGTGGTATTAGTATTATTTTTAATGACCAAGACCTGCCCTGACTGTATTTCATGTGAATTCTGCATCAGTGGTTATTTGGGCTATTTGTCTTTCTCAGACCATCGGCCAATTAGCTCATCACCTGGGTTGGAACCCACCTTCCTTAAGGGAGCCCAGCATTGCTGAATTTAACCAAGCCTGGAAGTTGGAAGATGAAGAAGAATGTGTTAGTTCTGGCAGCAGGAGTGTGTAGGGTTTGCCTCCCAGTGGAGGGACTCTGCAGCAGCGAGGCCCAAGGAACTCCAGCTC
The DNA here is from genome assembly GCA_963575035.1 of Avahi laniger. Lineage (NCBI taxonomy): Eukaryota > Metazoa > Chordata > Mammalia > Primates > Indriidae > Avahi > Avahi laniger. The sequence goes on along the minus strand of CAUYSK010004627.1, from coordinate 8,592 downwards.
ACAGCTTTCCTTTACAGGAGACAAACATCCCTGGGTCCCCAGAACTCATCACCATCAGTTGATTCTTGTCCTTAGGCCCATGCAGAATGGCAAGGGCCAAGGTCAAGTCTGAATTTACCAGAGCTGTGCTTTGCACAAATAGACTGAATGTTTTGTACCTCAACAGAGCGGGTTTGACTCCCATGAGCCTATTTGAGAATGAATCTTCGAGTGGACAGGAAAATGCGGGCATGTAGTGGTCTCATTGCTCTGACTCAAAAGTGACTGCCGTGGGCAGCTTTGGAGACAGTGTGTTGGAAATGGCAGAGAGTACACACAGGTCTGACTGCTGGGGAATGTGACCAAATTGCTGCAGAAATGAGGAACGTGTGTGTGTGTGTGTGGGTGGGAGGGGCGGAGGGGGGGACTGTAAGGTCCGACATCAGTATGGGATCATGACTTCTTTTTATTGAGCTCCTAATAAGGTCTAGGCGCTGGAATAAGTTCATTACTACACCTTATTCTAAGTTTTATTATTAATCCCCTCAGCCTGGTAGTTTTATCCCCATTTGACAAGTGAGGAAACTGAGGCTGAAGCAGGTGAGCTGCTTAATTTTAGTGAAATAGCTAATAAAAGGGGATCCACGATCCTGATTCACCTCTTGGTGACCACAGGGTTAGCTGCTACTGCCACAGGTAGAGAGACCAGGTGAGTTACAGTCATTACTCTATTAGTAGTAACTCTGTTGCCTGGGGTTTTCTGCTCATTAGTGTTAGAGGATTAGTAGTTTCTTGGAGGAAGAGGGGAGTATTAGATCTTCCATTCCTAATTGATTTACCAGTGAGAAGGATAATTACTTCTAGGCTACCCTGCAGAAATATAGTGGGAATTACCAGTCAGATTTCTCCGATGAGCAAGCAGCCTCTGTCAAGCTGTGAAAGAGGCCTTGTGTGTGGTCGGATGCTGGTTATGGCTGTGTCATTCTTTTGATACAGCAGTGTAACCCCGAGTCATCTCTAACACCCCGGAAAACCTTTAAACAAAACACAGCACAGAATTTTAAATTATTGGACTGCTGCTTGTCCTGACCCGTGTCTCCCAAAATTGTCGGAGGGTCAGGGAAAGTGAACAGTAGAGTAGTACGCTTTCAATTCACAAATGCGAAAGTCTCTTACACTGCAGTAAAGCAAAATAAGGTGCAAAGATAATTTTACACTGCTGAGCTATCTGTTAAATGTCTAGCTCTGAGCAAAGTATTTTTTTGGAGGGGAAAGTTTCCTGCTTTCAGAAATGTGCAGTCTACCCAGGCAGACAAGATGTACTAAAGAAAACAACTGCATACTCAGACCAGAGTTTTAAATTCAAATGCACGCAGGGGCCAGAATGTAATTGACCGTTGCCATGTGAAAATGAGGGCCCAGTGAAGCCAGGTATTGTTAAGATCCTTGTTATCTTTTTATTTTTTTATTTTCTGAAGAGATTTTTCTATATAGATTTTTTATATGCAGCTTCTCTGCTTTTAAATGTTTCAGATAGGCTGGGATATGGAATTTAGGGTTTAGGAGCTGTCAGGCTGTACCAAATCTTTGATTTCTTATGTCCAATTGGTATCACGTACCATGTTCTGAGTAGTAAGTAATTCTACAGGGGAAAAATGGGTGTTTGCCATGTAGTCTTTGGGGCCACAGGGTAACACTTAGTAGACTCTCTTGCTGGGGGACTACACTGATGCTTTGATTGACTCAAAGGAGTCACACGGTAGGTCCTGCAGTACAAAGGGATGTTTTGTGTCATTTAAGGGTAAGACCACTAGAGTAGTAGAAGGAGGCAGATGTCTGCTTTCAGGTCTTGATTCTGCCCTTGAGTAACTGAGTGTCCTTGTGTAAGCCAGGCCCCTCTCGAAGCTTCCTTTTTCCTATTCGTATAAAAGCAAGTTTGAGTTCTATACTTTTTGAAGTTTCTCTAGCTCAGGAAATCTGGACAGTCACCATTTAAGCAATGCTTCTCAGAGGGTTTTGTGGTGCTATGTGATGATCCATAGGCTTTGTGGCTCAGTGGATAGCCTATTGGGATTCCTTAGAAAGTACAATTCTTACAGCTCTTGGTTTCATGGCCACAGGTTCGCTGGCCAAGCCTCCTACACAGGCCAACTTTTTGGAAGTTACAGTCTCTTGGTTAAAAGGTGGGTCCCTGTAACACACTGGCTCTGCTGGTAGAACTCAGAGCAGCAGCATCTAATGACACTGCACAGCTCTGCTCTTGTAGGCAAGGGAACTAGAGATGCTTCCTGGATCTGTTCTGGAAACCCAGCATAGAAGATACCACTTACCACAAGAAAAGGCAGGAGCCCAGCTCTTCTGTACCACACACCTTCTTCCATGGCCATTGACTTAGTGTAACTTCGATCTGACATCTCACCTTTGTGAGCCTCTCCTCACCCACTTCAGATAATGTGCCTAATAAGCTCTCCGCTATACAGCAAGGAAGAGAAACCCCTCTCAGTGTCAGTATCTGTTTATGTCCACAGAGATAACGAGTGTATATGGTAATAATAACAATGATAATAATAAGCAGCAGCAGGTAGTATTTTTGAGAATTTACTTTGTGCCAAAAATTATTCTAAATGCTTTATATGAATTAATTCATTTAATACTTCACCAACAATCCTATAATGTCAGTACTGCCATTATGCAATTTACAGATGATGAAAGTTTGGCATCAGGATGCTAGCAATTTGCTCAGATTTGTTGCTGATGGTCACTTACCTTGGTCTAATGTGCTCATTTAACTCACTTCCAATCATATTTAATTCTTGGATGCACTGCATGTTGGAGTTTAAAGGACTGTCAGAGACTAACCATTCAGGCCCTCATTTAAGAGAGGAAGTTTCTCAGGGACTTGTCTGAGATCATGAAGTCATTTGCAGCAGTCCTTGGGCTGAAACTGTCCACTGACTCCTAGTCTAGTGTTCTCTTCCAAGCCCACCAGGCTTATGACAACTGGAGAATTCATATCCAATGGAGAATCTCAACTGGGTACAGAAATGAGCACAAGTATGGAATAGTAGAAAAATGGTATTCCCCACCTGTCCTGCTGAATACTGGCAGCGGCTCTAGGGTTCAAAGAGACATCCACAGCTTCTCAGTTCCCAGCCTCAAAGCCCAAAGGGTGTTTCGGCTGGAATGCCATTTCCGGTGAACTTGCATGGAAAACCAAGGACCTGGCATCTAAACTGCCTCTTGCATGTTGGAAGCACAGGATGGTTGAGCAGTATGACCAAAGCCAGGTGGCTTGGTAAAGAAACAAGAGGCTGGGTTCTGGGGTTGGGGTGGGGAGAGAGCCATCTGCAAAGAGAATCAGGATTTCTGGTTTAGGTCTTTCTCTTAACTAGCCCCAGGGCATTGGGGAAGTCATTTAGATTTTCTGATCCTCAGCTTTTCAATTTGTAAAATAGGAATAAAAGATCATTTACCTATCCCCTTCTTTTAGAACATAAGTAAGATAAAATGAGAGATGTGATTTTGCTTAAAAGAAATAAACTGCAGAAGAAGGGGGATGATTGTTACTACTGGGCTGGAGCTGCCGTCGCCGTCACAGCCTGGAACCCGGGCTCCAGCCACCCAGCTGTGCCTCTAGTGCCCACCTAGCAGCTCCTGGTCCCCTTCTGAGCTGCCCGCTCTCAGGCTTCTTTGGAGAGGATGCTCTCAGAATCCTGCGTCTGTTCAGAGTCTCGTGTCCTGCCTCATCTAGGAGGCGTCCTGCTACCTTCTCTTTCCCATCTTCTTCCCTGTGTGTTAAAACCAAACCTGCCAGCAGCCTGAGCAAGATGGATTGTTCTGCTGGTGGAGAAAGACATGGCCCCTCTCACATCAATTTATAACCGCCTCGTAAATTAACATAGTTACCAAGAGGCTAGAGCAGTGTTTCTGGAGCTGTGTTTAGGATGATGATGTGTGAAAGGAAAGAATGAAAAAAGGAAAAGAACAGAACATGGACCCAACCTGCCTCATTTGATAATTCTAAGTTCAAACATTTTTTTCTTCTTGGTGTGCCTAGAAAGAGAACCAGAAAACGCCTCTCCCCATCCCCAGAAGGGGAAAGCATTGGTCCTCAGCAGGGGCTAAGAAGTCATAAGAAGGAAGGGACGGTCACTCAGGGGAAAGACACTGGTTTAGATTCCATCTGCCTCTGCAAGGCTGACCCAGCGATGGAGTGGCCGTGAAGTATGCTTCAGTCCAGACGAATCACTTAAAGGAAAAGGAATCTAGAGTAATTCTTGGAAATTCACTCTTTAGTCACAAAGTCCCTTTCTCAGCAAATATACGTATGTGGTTCCCTGTATAAATTACTGCAGTGTGCTCTAGCCAGGAATTTATTTAAAGGCTCATTAAAATGATTACTAGATTTTTCTTTTGCATTTTATTTGAAAATGGGAAGAATATAAACCTATAGCCTAGCTTTTCTCCAAAGTGCCCTTTAGGGTTTGTGTGGAGTATATCACTTTTTTTTTTTTTTAAATAAAGATACAATTTGTAGTAAGATTATCCAGGCATTTTAAAGGGATAATAAAAGTCACTTATTGCATTCTTAGAGGCCTAAATTTGCCCAACGTTTTTTTTAAAATTTGATTTTTATTGTTGAGGTTTTATGTGTCTCTGTGTGAGTACATGAGCATATTTGTGTGTATAGAAGATTTTCCATAAAGAGTATTATGAAATCTTCAGAGTTAAAAATACAGAAAAAAAAATTTATTCTTCTTCTATGTGAATTCTGATTTGGGCTGAACCAGGGTTTAAGGAGGCTTGTGTTCCTGGATGGTTGTGTGAGATGCTAGTTTTTTTTGCTGCCTGGCTCATTTGACCATCATAGTTGCTCAGCGAAGCCTCTGAGAAGGGATTCCATTTGGGGGGTGAATGTCAGCCAAGGCGCAGATTAATGGTTGAGGCAGATCCAGTAATAGGAGCAGGAAAACCAAGGACCCAACCCAAAGGAGAGGCCATTGAACCGCAACTTGAGAGAGTCAGGCTGGAGAAGAGAAAATAACAACAAGATGGCGTTAGTGGGGGCTTCTAAAGCGGGCCTGGATGGCAGTGGAGGTGGTGATTTTACACTTTGAAGGTCTTTGAAAAGAAGACGGTATATCCCAGTCAGGAAGAACAAACGTGGCACCCAGCTTGAAGAAAGATGTCCTTTTGTGGCATAGTCAGAGCTGGTGAAAAGTAGAGGCAAAAATCAGGCAGACTCTGGAAAAAAGCTTGGGATTTGGAGAAGGAGGGAGGAAAAAAGGGACAATCTGATAGGGGAATGAGGGTATGTGGCTTTTAGTGGGCATGTTGGGTTTAGCGGTTGCAAGTTGAGAGAGAGAGAGGGTAGGAATACATATTGTAGACCCCCGAAAGCCCAGGGGTGGAGTTAGGACTCCATGCAGAAGGGCATGGGAGCCTCAACAGGCTTCTGAACAGCAGCTTGGTGGCCTGAGACCTGTGTCTAAGGAAGGCCGGTGACCAGCCTCTCAGAGGTGCCTGACTTCAGCTTCCCACTCTGTCCTCTCCTCTGCCCTGCCCTCACCAGACCTTCCGACTGTGTTTTCTGAGCATCACAGGCAAAAGCAATTTTAGCAAAGAGCTTGGGAAGGCAGGGTGATGTGTTCTTCTTAATGTTCCGACACACAGTCATAGAGCAAATGGATCTCACTGCCCCTGAGGTAGAGATAGCTGTAACAAAAACAACCACCACCACCAGTGAAAGAAATGACTCTATTTTTTTCCTTCCTCGGTGAGCTCAACCAAGCAGAGAAATTGCTACTGGCATGGATGCTTCGCCCCCAGTTCCTCCCCCTATTACCGGCCCAAGGTCAGAATGACAGACGTCAGTGCTCAGCACACGCTGCTGGTGAGCGTGTCTGGGTAATGAGGGGCGAGTGTCCCGGGATCCTCCGATCTGCCAAATGCCTCAGGGGCGGGTTTGGAATCAGCATGTCTATGTCCCCACACATTGGGTTCTGAACTGGTGACACAGACTGAGACACTGGCCTTAGTGACAAATGGAAGCCTCAGTCATTGCTGGCAGGCCTGTGTTGAAGGCCTCCCGAGAGCAGATGCAGACAGTCATCCCTGTCATCCCACAGCACGAGTCTAACTCTGAGAAATGGCTCGGGCTGTCTTATGATGACCAACAGAGGGAAGAAATGAACCAGAGCGGATGAGGGGTGAGAAATGCATGTGATTATCTCCTTGGCATGTGGGACTGCCAGAGATAGGAGGAGTGATAGTCAGTTTAGAACTTGTGAGCCATTTCTGGTTCCCCGCTGGGGCCTAGCAAGGTGGTATGATGTGGTGGAAAGGGCTCCACAGTGCAGCCCACACCTCACTTGCTGTGCGACCTTAGATGCATTATTTAACTTCTCTTAAGCCTTAGTTTTTTAATCTGTAAAGGGGACTCATTGTAGTAATTTCTTTAAACAAAACAGCTTTAATAATTAATTAGTATAATGTATAGAGAGTGCCTGCCACAGAATAGGTATGACTTTCTTTCCCCCAGTTAAATGAACCTGTCTTTGACTCAGTAATACCTCCCACTTCCCAGGTACCCCATATTAATGTAGCTGACTGTTCTGGGAGAAAGAATCCATCTCCCCTCAAACCAGCATTAGGCAAAGTCTTTTCAACTTCCAAAATAAAAGAATTTACCCCCTTCAAACATCCCTTGTATTTCACTCTCTGTCCTCCCATCTGCCTGAATGCTTTCTCACTGATGGTTTATTTCCCACTTAATGAAGTGTACATTTAAAACGATGGTTGCCCCAGCCCTAGGCAGTATGTGCAAAGCAAATTTTCATCCGTTGTCTCCCAAGCCGCACCAGGCAGGTGAAGCTGGTGGAACAGAGATTCATATACAGGTATGCCTGCTCCATATCCCTACACATCTCCTCCAGCCTCGTACTCCCAGGACATACCACCTCCATCTGTGGAGGGCCACATCCAGATTCATTGCTCCCTCTTGGTGAGTACAGATTGACAGCACACATTCCTGGATCTCCTTTCTGGGTGGGGGGCACTGTGCCAGGTGCAAGTATCATGAAGGCATTTAAGGCCTGGACCTCATACTGGCAGATGTATTTAAGTGGAATGCTTATTTGGAAGTGAGAGCTGGGACAGAGTTGGTGGTCCAAGACCTTAGAGACTGCAGTTAAAGCAGCAGCTACCAACCAGACATCAGGACCAGGGTCTAGTTCCAGCATGGGCATTAGAAAGAACAGTAATTGTGGAGAGAAGAGTGGACAGGGCAAGATTTCAGAATGAGACTCTCCAGTGATTGCCTTTCTGCAGAAGCATCAATTTACTTAGCTACCACTTAATAAAATACCTTCACAAGTACCAAGGAATCCAGGTAGAGAACACAGAAATAAGAAATGATACATTAAAGAGGGTAAAAGAGAGTTTTACATTATCTGTATCACCCCTCCCCCAAACCCAGGCAGCGCGGGGTAGAGAGAGATACCATTCACTTAAGGAAAGAGAAGGAAGTGAGCACAGGACTTTACCTTGGACCCCAACATCAGACCTCCCAAAGTAAAACCCAACACTGGACAGACTGCCACAGTCCCAGACTCTAGGCTGGTACCCACAGACTGAGCCTCCATACCCAGTAGCCACAGGCTTCTGGCCTGTGAAATAGACCTGGTCTCTGTTCTGCACCACTGCTGGACCAAATTCACTAGCCCCAGGATACAGACTGCCCTCAGTGGCACGCAAGGCTCAGTAGCTTTAGGCTTCAGGCCCATCTCAGCACTGAGCTGGCTCCCAAGGCCCTAAGCCCTAGACAGCCCTCAGTGGTAGGCCAGCTCCAGTGGCTTTCAGTTTCAGACTGGCCCCTGGGGACACAGGCTTCAGGCCTATGCCAGCAAACTCAATCAGCATGTGTCTACCCAAGTGGATCTAGTCTCCAGGCCCACCAACCCAAGGACTCCAGCAGCAAGCCCACTCATGGACCACACTAGACAGCCTGCCTAGAATCTCTGGATGGGCTGACTTTTGAAGGGATTTCCCAAAGCTAGTCTGTGAAGACAAATAAGTACCTCCTTTTTCAAATGCATAGATGCCAACACATGGCTATAAGGATCAAGAACAAATAGGAAAACATGACATCACCGAAGTGATAAAATCAGGTGCCAGTGACTGACCCTAAAGAAATGGAGATGTGTGAACTGCCTGATAAAGAATTAAAATTAGCTGTTTTATGGAAGCTCAGCAAACTTGCAGAAAATACAGAGAAACAATTCAACAAAATAAAATAATAAATGTTCAGACCAAGAAATTTAACAGAGAGATTAAAACAACAAAAATCAAACAGAACAATAATTGCTGACATGTATTGTGCACTTTTCTCATATAAAAAAGCATATAAGGGCTGGATGTGGTGGCTTACACCTGTAATCCTAGTACTCTGGGAGGCCGAGGTAGCTGGATTGTTTGAGCTCAGGAGTTCGAGACCAGCCTGAGCAAGAGCGAGACCCCGTCTCTACTAAAAATAGAAAGAAATTGGCCAAAACAACTAAAATTAGAAAAAATTAGCATGGCATGGTGGCACATGCCTGTAGTCCCAGCTACCTG
>CAUYSK010004621.1:0-44723 GCA_963575035.1 Avahi laniger | reverse complement strand
AGTGACATATTTCCCTATGGAACAGGGCTCTGGATACTGCTCTTTAAGTCTACTGAAGGCACACCCGGGGGATGGGGCCCATGAGACTTTAAAATGGCCCTGATATCCAATACTGTTCGTGCATATGGAGCTGCTGAGCACATGTCTTAGTTCCCTCACCCTTACTTCTTCGTCACAGGCTGCTAGCACCCAATGTGGACATCTTCTCCCAGCACCGCTTCTTTGGCTCACCCTTGGTGGCAATTTATCTGCAGTTTCCATGCTGATTTTGGTTTCTCTTTCACCCTGCCTTATCCATTCTTTCATTCAGACCAGCTTTGGGGTTCCTCCTCCCCAGGGTCTGACCTTGATCAATCTTGGATTTTTGTTTCTCCACTCCCATATCAGCACGGATCTCTTGACAGGGCATGACCTGCTGTACACACTGAACCACAATGACCAATCCAGGGCATAGAAAGCGCTGCACTCACCCTGTGACCAGGGAGGCAGCAAGACCAGCTGGGAGTCAGAAGAGAGTTGTGGAGGAGTGCCACTTCTGACAACTCCACTGGCATCCCGGAGTTCCTGGGTGGTCTGACCTACTCATGGCAGCCTCCCCGGATGGGTGTTATTTCAGCAAAAAGAGTAGTTTGAACATATACAGAATGTGGACCTTTCTCTCCCACAGCCACAAACAGCAAAGCATTTGGATGAGTCCACAAGAACACACTGGAACCCTGTTAATAGCCCAAGGTTCAATTTCCCCCTTCTCTCACGCCTTTTTTTTTTTAAGTGAAATCTTTCTGTTGTTAGCGTTGGTGAGCGTTAGCCTGTTTGACTGAAGCAGTAATTTGACAAGAGGTGTCTTCACTGTCATTCAAATTGTGGAATAGAGCTCTTAGCATATGCAGGGTTTGTTCTCTCTGCCACCTCCATCTTCTCTTTGTGAAACTCTGTCTTCCCCTTGGAGATATGCCTCCTTAAAGATTAAAAAGGAAAAAAAAACACATAATCCTGAGGGTCAGGAGGGCATGTGCTAAATCTACAATGAGTCAGTGAGCTCTTAGGTTCAAGATGAGCTGTAATGCCAGAGGGGGCTCTGCAGGGACAGGGAGGGGTGAGATACCAAGACACAGGGAGCTGCAGGGGTACTGTGCAAAGGCTGCTGCCTTTCTTCATAAATCAACCCCAATGAGTTAATTCCTCATAAAGGATGATGAATGAAAGGCTTCAAGACCTGGCACAAGGCTGGGCTTGGTGAGGGGCCAAGGTTTGCTAAAATGTCTGCCTGACTTGTCCCAGGGGTTGGGAGCAGGGTATCAAAACCAGGGAAGACCCATGTGTGCACTTTGGGCCCTGACCGCTGTTCTGGCAGCCAGAGACTCCAGGGAAACATGTTGAATTCCAGACCTTCTGGGAAGTTGGAGCCAGTCAAAAATCTGGGTTTTGTGATGATAAAGCTTAGGGATTAGGAGTATGAATTTTAGAATCAGAGACACCAGGTATTCTAGCTTGTAACCTTGGTCAAGGCATAAAACATCGGTAGAGCTCCATCTATAAAATGGGGATGATCATACCTGTCTTAGAGTAAATGGTAGCTGTTATTAGGAATGTGTCAGGCATCTTCCCAAGAGCACCTCTCGTTCCCTACAGGGTGGGGATGGGCCAGCTGTGTGGTCTGGCATTAGGGTTTATTTAAGAACTATGCTACCAGAGACAGGAACAGGAAAGGAAAAAGAATATGTCTATTGACCTTTCATTGGAATTGTAATCCCTTCTTGCGTCTTGTCCTTGTTGCTTGGCTCAGCTCCTTTGGGCCCTCTACTTCCGAGCCATCGTAAGCACAAAAGTCCCCTGGGAGGGAAGCTGGAGAACTTGTGCGTGTCTGGCTCAGAGAAATCCTTGGGTCCGTGGTTGGGATTCACTGCATGGTTTTCTCTGAGTACACTCATCAGCAGACATCTGAGTACAGCAGTGCACCAGGCATCTCTGAGCAGAGGGATGCAAAGATAAACAAGATGTGACCCCGACCTTGAGGGCCCTGCCTAGAGTGTAGGATGGAAGCAGATGGGTAAGTTAGTAGCAAGGGTGCCATATGAGCAGTGCTATGTGGAGGTAAGTAGAGTGAGTGTGTCACCGGGAAAAGGAAGGAGCCGCCTGACTCAACCAAGGCTGCCTCAACAGGCCAACCCTTCAGGGCTACCTGAAGCCACCTTCATTGTGAAACCTTTGCCCGCCAACTAATTCCCTTTTCCCACCTCACTGCCCCATCGAACCATCGTAGCATTTAAATCTTTGTTTCTCTAAAATTTATTTTTTTCTCCAGCCAGCACTAAATGAGGATTAAACTGGAAGAAACGATGTTCTTAAAGACCCGGCACAAAGTTGTGCTCCACAAATGCTAGTTTTCCTTCATTCCTTTCTCCTTCGAGGGTGATGTCTATGCCATAGACTGGGTTGAATCATAAGAAATGAGCATTTTTGTAGGTGTAAAATTGTTGAATATTACTGATTTCAGGTGGTTCAAGTTAATATTTTTATACATGTGCTTTATTTATCTTTTTAATGGTCAAATAAAAATTATATGTACTTATGGTATAAACATAATGTTTTGAGATTTATGTATACACACACCTATATATGTACCAATGGAATACTAAATGGAATTGGTAAATCAAGCTAATTAATATATGCATTATCTCACATACTTACGTTCTGTGATAAGAAAACTTAAAATCTATTCTCTTAGGAATCTTTGAGTATACACCATACTGTTATTAACCATAGTCACCACAATGCACAATAGATCTTTCAAACTTATTTCTCCTGTTAAGTGACTATTTCGTTCATTGACCCAAAGTTGATTAATGGATTGATCGATTTTGCTTAGAAGAAAACGTTTCTTACTGACAATGACGGAGAAACCTCGCTGGGTATAGCCGGCATGTTTTGAACACCAACTACTTGCTAGGTACTCTACAAGGAACGGGGGCTATAGACATAGAAAGTCTTGCCCTCAAGGAGTTGACAATCCAAGAAAGAGATAGGCAAGAAAAATTCTAATTCAACATAATGATTAGTGTAGGAAAAAAGTCCACACAATGTGCCATGCAGGAAGAGGTGACGGGGAGCTTGGCCTAAGGAAGCGTGAGCAAAGCTTCCCAGAGAGGGTGGCCTTGGACCTGGACCGGCAGGCTGCAGGGGCATCCTCCCCGCAGCCAGGCATTCCAGGCAAAGAGAACAAAGTCAGAGGGACGTGAGGGCGGCTCATGGCAGTTTTCAGGATCCAGTGAGCCGATGTCTCCAAAACAAACATGAAATCGGGAATGCAAGTATCCTCATGTGGGTCTTTAGAAAGAAACCAGTGCTTCTACCTGGGAAGATGGTGGTGATCCTTCATTCTGGGAATATGGACAGGATTTTCTCTGGAGGACTTCTCCGCAGAGATGGTGCTTGGCTGCTATGTTGGGCCCTCGGCACACGCCCTTCCTCCAGCAGAGTGTCTGGGCCAGTCGGGCCTACCCTGAGCCTTAGTTGCCACTTGGCTTCTCAGACTGAGGTCCCGCCTGTCAGTGACTGAAATTTCTCAGCCTTCGCAGGGCTGGTCCTCGCTTCTACCCTCCCATTAACTGCAAGCAAGAAGCTCTGTTCTGCCAAGAGAGAGGCTGTTTCTCTGTCCTTCTTCTCCCGGCCACGTTGAAAGGCTCGTGCTGGGGGCAGCAGCTCTATCGATGTTACTGATGCTCCATGGGTGGGGGAGGTAGGGGACTGATGTCCTGTTAGACACATGTGGTGTATAAATTGCTCGATACTGTACGAGGCTTCTGGCCTCCCCAACTCACCTTCTACCTCCAAGGTCTTCATTACTGTATGAGAGCCTGGCCCGTCCTGGGGCTGGGCCACTTCCTTCCAAACTGAGTAGAGGCTGCAGATTCTCCAGGAGGTGACAGGAAAGTCACTGAGGAGAAGAGGTCCCAGGCAGCTAGTGAAGAATATTCTGTACCTGGGAGTGTGGAGGACGGGGTTGGGGAGATGCTTGAGAAAGGAGGAGGGCCTCTTCACGAACTCCTTCTATTTTGCTGACTCTTAGAATTTTTATAAAGAACAGGATCTAAATAGATAGATAGATAGATAGATAGATAATAGCATCTGTATAGCATTCCCTAATTAAACTTATTTTGTCAAAGGATTTTTAGAAAGAACTTGGGCAGTCTAACGCTTCTCAGCCTCTTCCTCCCTCCCTGTCCCCTTCAACGCATATTAATATTTCAGCAGGGTGCTGCACTCTCAGTAAATATACCAGGATCAATTGTTTGCTATAGCCCCTGCTCAAATCCGCCTTAGACAGTAATATTTTAAAGATGATTGGATCTTAAAATTGTAAGAGGTCCCTGGTGTCATGACTTTGCTGGCATTATCGGCTCAGCCATTGTCTTACCAAGCAATCTCCTACTGGGGCGTGATGCTTCCCCACCTGCCTGGCGCCAGGAGTGCTTGGGAGGAGCTACACCAAGGCCCACAGAGGGAGGGGAAGAAGGAGGATGCTTCTCCCAGCCCGCTCGCATGACCTTGGGAGTGTGGCAACATGTCCTTGCAGCACCAAGGGAGGCTCCCGGGCTTTTTTCCCCTCTTTCCCTTTTTTCCCTTTTTTTTTTTTCTATATGCCCGTTGACAGTGTCATCTCTCAACTTGATAAACTTGTCAGAGGGAGCTCGGGGAAAGTGTGACACAGAGGTTGGAGTGATTTGCTGAGCATGCAGGGAGAAGAGGCTGGGGAGTTGCGGGAGGCATGGGGACATTAGCCTGGGGGCAGACAGATGTTCTGGGGTGCTTGTGGCTCATGGCCGAGTCGCACCATCCCCACAGCGCAGTCTTAGGGACCAGAGTCTGGGAGACAGGTGAGGGAGCTCCACGGACCAGAGCGTGATACACGTGGATGGCACCAGCCAAGGGAGTGTGTGTGGCTGCGTGTGCACCAGTGTGCGGCACTGTGTACTGTGTACACGGCTCACGTGGTGGGCCCTCTCCCAAACACGCTGGGCTTGGCTGGGGTGGGGGGAGCAGCCAAATGTGACGGGCTAAGAGGAGAGTGCATGAGCGCCCTGTGGATAAGGCAGGCTGGAAATCACGACGTAGGAGCTTCTTCTAAACCCTTCTACCACTTCCTCCCTGAAAGATTTTTTCAGATGTTCATCTGAAATCCATAATCATCCGTAACCATGGAAGTTTCCTCCTTTGTGTTTAGGGGTAAGTTAGCAATCTCTGTATTCCTGAGCCTGACACAGTGCTTTGTATGTCACTGGCATTCTATTGATATTAATCAAACAAATGCTGATTTGACAACTGAAACCCAGAGAACCTCATTTTTGCCTGACCTAATTTGCTGCGGTGTGAAGATAATTCACATTTGGTGAGTAACATGGTACGGTTGGGGTATGAATTTGAATACCAGCTCTGCCCAAACCACCCCTCCTCCTCAATCCTCAGTTTCCTCATCTGTGCAATGGGAGACCTGAAAATGCATTACAGAAGACATTCAGTATTCTAATTTCTAGACAAAAATCCAAAATGCTGTTATGGGGATCAGTGCGACAATGCAAGGAAAGGACATTTGAAGATTGCAAGGCACAGTACAAATTTAGGACTGTCCTGATCTCTCAACTAGGATAGTTTCCCTTGTTCTAGGCCACTACAGCACTGCGTACTTACCCTCTTGTACACTTAACAACCTGCCCCACCTTCATTTTTCTCTCTGGAGGAAAGGACTTGGCGATTTGCCAATGGAACAGGTGTCTTCTTTTTCCTGTACTGTCTAATAGTATAATAATCTTCTAGCCCAGTGCCTCTGAGTGATTAGAGCACATCTCAGGTGCTGCCTTGAAGAGACAAGGCCAAGAAATTCACCTCACCTGGGAAGTGCAATAATTGCTTTATGGTGCCCTTCGTAGAGTGTGATATTTATATTATAAAATAGGATTAAGTCTAAAAATAAGGGAAGTTGTCTGCACTCAGGATTATTGATACAAATGTGAATGACAATACTGGCAGCTGATGTGAAGAGCTCCGGTTGTGTCCAGGTTTCTAAACAGAAAGGGAGGTAAAATTAATACATTAAGTCATTGACAAGACCCAGGGAGGGAGGAAATTATCCTCTGAATTCACCGGATCACCTTCTTGGCCTTCATGTAAAGAGAACTGCATATTGGAAGCACAGAGGAACTAAAAACACACACCAAACAGAGAGGGATGAAACTGCTAATATAATTAATATATTAATTAATTGAATCATTGATGAGCTCTATGTGGTCAAATAATATAGTAAATGAAAGTAACTCCATTATTATTATTCACAGATTATCCAGGCTCAGTTAATTATAACAGCAGAGTTGGGGTTGTCAGCACCGCTGGGTAGGAAAGAGCACAGGAAATCCAGAAGCTCGGGGTCTCGTTCCCAGTTTTACATCAACCAGCCTCATGACCCCTGAGCCTCAGTTTCCTCAACTGCAAAATGAGGGGGTTGGACCAGAAGACTTCTAAGGTCCCATCCAGTTTTGACATTCTGCAGTTCAATATTGAATAAAATGTCTCTGGTCTTTGTTGGTGCAGAAGTCACTTGTGGTCTACGCAGTGCGTGCGTCGCCATTTTGAACGTCAATGGCCTTTGTCTGGGAGAGTGTCGGCTACTGAGCAGCCTGATTAATAGCATGCAAGATCACAGGGCCTACCGTTGTCACTTTCTTCCTTTCCACAGCACTTCTCTCCTTGGGGAGCTAAATAAGACTGGTCAGTTTTGCTTTCTTTTTTATTTTCTGGTTTTTATCTACACCTCCAGTGGAGATTTTGGTTTTTCATTTACTTTCCCTGCAGGTTTCAATCTTACCCACCCCCAAAACAATATCCTCCACCGTGTTGCACGAAACAAAAGAAAAGCTTCAAATTGGCTCTGTCTCCTTAAGCTTTGGGAAACTTTTTAATGTGCAGGTCTGCAAAACCTAAATTTGGGGCCTGCACTATTTGGCGGTGTCTCTTTGCCTCAGAGGAAACTTCTAGCTTTTCTCCCTTTCAAAGCACCTGGGTCCACACAAATGCTCTCGAAGAGAGCTTTTTTTCCCCCCTTAGCAAAAATTCAGGTCTGCCACCAGGAAAGAAGAGGTTTTTCTGTGGAAATCTTCCTCATGCTGGTTATAAAGCCACTCACATCTCAGTATGAACTCTGCTAACTCGCTCCGTTGTCTTTGTGAGTGAGAAGCGAAATCCACACAAAGGTATAAAGAGCTGATCCATAGAAAGATTGCTGTCTGGATTTCCATTGGACGGCAGCTTTCCGATGACTGCATCTTTGCTGCAGACAGCTGTGCAATTGAAACAACAGCAGGACTCCAGATGTGCTGGGACTTGCTAGGCAACAGACTTAGAAGTTTGGCCAAATCAGCCCCAGATAATCACCAGAGAAGGAAAAAAAAATAATAATTCAAGGCTGGTCCAGAGCCTTTGTGTTATTCAGGAGATAGGGGATTAGCCCAGGACAGAGATGGAAAAAGTTGCAATGGAAGGTCTACTTCTTATACAATATGTGAGGTCTTTTCTTTGGCTATGAGAAACTCTCATAGGATCATAGAGCTGACAGCACCTACCTACAGAGGTAGCATAGCATACTAGCCAGAAGTGTGGGCTCCTGAGTCTAGCCAATCTCAGTGTGAATCTTGGCCCTGCCTCTAACCAGCTGCATGACCTTGAGACTACTTCGTAGGATTTATGCTTGCAAAGCAATTAGAACATGCCTGACACACTTAATCATAGCAGCCCCTTCTTTTGCAAGGAGGAATTTAACAAGCAGCAAGACACCGCAACTAGATCAAGCTCAAACAGCTAGTAGGTAGTAAAGATTAGTCTAAAATCCTGTTCTCTGAACTCCAGTTCAGAGTTCTTCCCATGGCACCAGCATCTCCAAATTCACTTGATTATAAGAATCACTTGGCTGAGTAACTCTTGAATAGAATCTGCAATGTGAATACTAACCAAATGCCCCAAGTGAGTCTTAGAATGGAAAAGATGAATTTAAGAAAGACCCTCACCACTGTGTCTAAGATGGAATTTTTCAGAGAAAGACTCTAGTTCCTCATATCTCTTCTATACCCAGAGAAGATGGAAAAAAAAACCATTAATCTCGAGAGGTAACAAGGACTCCGGAAAGTTATCTAAAGAGTTCTTGGTGATAGTCTTTGAGTAAACAAAGTAACCAACTTTTCACAGAATTTTTAGGAGAAACAAAATCTGTTTGACTCTCCCTATGTGGTCTCTAATAGCAATGATTGAGAAGGCTCATAATGGTTCTCTATTGGGCATATTTTAGTGAGATCAGAGAGCTCTGGGGTGATCTAGCTTTTCCTGGGATTTTGCTACAAATCAGGGAGCTATTTGGGGCTTGTACATTTCAGGCATTCAAAGGAGAACACAGAAAAAGGGTCCCTCAGGTGGGAACAGTAGAGAAACAGATGGCAAAAAATGTTCCTGGTGTCTCTTGAACATTAATGTCCTGGAAACTTTGTTTTAACTTTCGGTTTTTATGGTTACTTTAGGCAACCACAAAGGATAACAGAACTGTGGTGGCGGCTATGCGCAAGAGGAGAAGCACGTGTCCTAAAGCATTTTAGGTACAAAGGCAGGTGGCTTCAGATCGACTGCAGGTTACGAAATGGAAAAGCCCGTTGTCGTTTTGGACTTTGCAGGGAGCCAGGAGTAAATAATACTTCTCATATAGCTTTAGCCCCGTGCTATCTTAATTGCAATCTCTGGTGAGATTTGGAGTTATGCGTTTTTAACAAGCAAACCATAAAATAAGGTTTAATCTCCCCAGAGCCCTGGAGTTAATTTATCTGTCCACAGGCTAAGATCTTTTTAAAGGTTAAGAATGCTTGGGTTTTCTTTCTAGGTCTTTGGGTTGGCTGGAATGCCTGCAGGTGTCTCCTATGGCTGGCGGCTGGAATCTAGCTTTCATCAGGGCTAAAGACCCAGACTGTAGGGATCCCTGCTATAAGAATCAGGTGTTAGATTCAAGACCTGGACCTTGTTCTGATGGAGAGGAATTGATATTTCTTAGGACTGTATCTGTGGCAGAAAATACACACTATTTATCCTCAGAAGAAAAGGCATTGAGTCTTTGTTCTACAATTAAGAACTATGGGATTTAGGGGAAATTACTTAAATTCTCTGAGCTTCAGTTTCCTCATCTGTAAAATGGGCATAATAAAATCTACTGTAGAGTTTTCATATGTGTTCTATAAACATTAAATAGTATGTGCATGGCGCTTTTTTTAACAGTAAAGCACAAATAGTTGTTAAACTAACTTCTTACCTATCTATTCATCCAGGTGGAATTTGCTTTGTCAAAAAAAAAAAAAAACAACTTTCCCATAAAGCCATGTCATCGAGAGAAATTCCCAGGTATTCAGAGCACATTTAAAACCCAATCCTGGCTCTCAGCTGGGCAGCATAGATTCACTGCCAAGATATAAAGAACGCAGGTTATCACACAGGCCTTGAGTCTAGCTGCCTTGCAGAATAGATATACAGTTGGCCCTCCATATCTGTGGGTTCATTCATGGATTCAACCGACTGCAGATAAAAAATATTTTTAAAAAATGAATCTGTACTGAACATGTACAGACTCTTTTCTCGTAATTATTCCCTAAACAATATAACAACTATTTACATAGCATTTACATTGTATTAGGTAGTACAATTAGGTGATTTAAAGTATACAGGAGGATGTGTGTAGGTTTCTTTTACAAATATGACATCATCTGACATCAGGGATTTGAGCATCCGTGGATTTTGGTATCTGTGGGAGGTCCTGGAACCAATCCCCTACGGATATGGAGGGAAGACTACACATACGTAATCTCTACCGTTCAGTTCAGCAGGACCACTTGCCCAGGTAGAAGCACCTTTCCTGCCCTTGCAGATTTCAGGGGGATGCAATGGCTGCTCCAGACCTACCAACTGAGGGTCCACCCTCATCCATCATGCACAGCTGTACCCCTTGGGAATAAAACAGGGGGAGCCTGCCTTGTACTCAGGGTGGAGCTGAAGAAGGAAGAGCTCTGGAGAATGGATGGACATAGCCCATTATTTATAGAACGCCCTGCAGACTTCCACCACCTGGAATTCACAGCCATCTTGGCTACCATTTCCACTTCAAGTCCAGTCACTCCTATCCGCCTTACTGTCCTCCCCAAGGTACGGCACCCTTGTCCCTTGTCATGCTTGCTATCCTCTGCTTTGATGACTCTTCTTCCTGGATCTCCTTTCCCTTTTATTTCCTGCCAACTCATTTTACTGCTCCGTATAAGATCTCAAACGTAAGACCACCTCTTTCAGAAAGCCTTCCCAGATGAGCCCCATCCCACCCTAACTCTCATCACCCTTTTCCTGCACATCCCTTGGCATTTGTATATTTGATTGAGTTATTATCATAACGTTTAATCAAAGTCAGTATGGCCAGGGATGCAGATGGTGCTTAACCAAGGGACCTTGGGAAAAGCAGTCTGTCTTCCGTGCCCTGCTCTCTGGCAGCCTTGCTGCACTTGTCCTCAGCAAGGCTACGGATGAGCAGAGGCCAGGTTCAGGAGCTGGGGAGCCAGTGCCGGGGCTCGGGATTTCTCCTAAGCCACACAGTGAAGAGTGTTTACATGTCCCAGCTTTTTCAATGGCAAGCCATGTGGCAGCGATGAAGGATTAGGGAGTCTGTGTCAAAAGGGAACAGAACTGTTCCCCTAAAATATAGTTCTAATCGCATCACTCCATACCTCATGAGTCTTCCCTGGCTCCCTGTGACACAAAAACAAAAGTCACACCCTCGGCCGGGTAGACGAGCTCTTGCACAACTGCTGTTCCCTTCCCTGCCTCACCACTGCCGCCACCTCCCAGCCCGCCTTAGGCTCCAACAGTACTGTCCTAGTAAAGTGCCCGAGCACACGGCGACACCAGGGACTGCTCCTCTTCAGCACTTTTCATGCTGTTGCTTCCTCTGTCTGGAACATTCTTCTTTTGCCATCTTTCCACCTGCCCAAACGTAATCCAGGCAGCTGAAATCATGCCTTCATGAGGCTTTTATCAGATCTCCCCTAGTCAGAATCAAGTTTGCCTTCCTGATGCTCCCAGAGCATGCTTTTTGTTCTCCTCTTACAGGATGCAACCACTTTCTACTAGAGTTTCCTGTATGTATAGCTGCTCCCCTGCCAGGCTGGGAACCTCCGGCATCAGGGACTCTGTCTTCCTTCCTACCACCTAGTTTAATGCCTGGCATTCAGGACTCACTGAACCAACATGGAGTTGAGTTAAAATTATTGAATTAAGCTGCAGGGCATCAGGACCCCCCCTCCTCCTTCCCAACTCTTCTGCAATCCCTAATCCTTTCCTGTCCTTCTCTTCAATCCAGTTTAAGCACCCATTCCCCACAGGCAATGCTCCCTCCTCTTCCTCCTCCTCCTCCTCCTCTTCCTCCTTCTTCTCCTCCTGGTGTTTGCAGCCGAGGCCTCCTCTTGGCGACCTGCTCCTGCCTCCTTGGCCTGAGACGGGAGCCCCGAGCTGCTGAAGCAGGACCAGAGGAAGGGAACCTCCGTCCACCTCGCCTCCCTTGGCACCTGAAGCGGGGCTCGGCCTCTCCTGTTCACCTTTGTCGGTGGATCTGGAGCTATTTGGGAGACACCTTGAGACAGCTGCAGAAATAGCAATAATCCAATTAAAGCCTCTGACACCCTGGACTGGTGTCACCTTGGCGGGGAGGCGGTGGACACAGGGGCTGTTGCTGGTTCCACCTGTGACGTGTGTTTTACTGGCTGTCGATATCTGCAGGGAAAACGGCAGCCCAGCCTTAAGATTCACAGATAAAAACCAGTGGCCTCTGCCTCCTCCCTGGGGCGTTTTCACGAGAAATTGGATTCTGTGCAGGGAGGGGACAAGACTCCTTCTTTTCTTTGCCCGCGTGGAGGGCATTTGGAAGGGTTTGAAAGAGGAACACTTGGAGGGAGGGAAAAAGCAAATGAGAGGAGCCCGAAGGGTTTGAAAAGTAGAAAATACCGCCCTGGCCAGGTGAGGCTTTTCAGGTGAGGGCCGAGCACTCCTGTCTTGACTCTCTCTCCGCTGCCCTCATCCCACTTCCTCACTTTCTCTCCTTCCTTTCTGGGTCATTGTCACTCTTCCATCTCTGGGCATCTCAGGGGGCCCTCTGAGCGCAAACAAAGCGCAGAAACTGTCCCTTGGAAATTAGAGGGGAAGGACCCACAATCCAACCACTACGCCTTTCATCGAGGACATCAAAGCTCATAGCGAGAAGTTGTTGAGGGAGCTGAGCAGTCGCCCAGGAGCGGACGCAGCTGCTCGTCCAACCTCCCTGAGCCAAGGGGCTGCCGGCAGCCCTCTCATTCCCGTTTCTGTCCCCCTCGCCCACCTCCCAGCCCTGCCACCCCAGTGGGCCCCTTCCCGGATACACCCCAGCCATGTCCTGTGGCCCCCCCACACCTCCTGGGGCCAAGGCTCCAGCAGGCCCCCTCACCCTGCTCCAGGCCGACCTGACCGAGCGTTAGCTGGAAAAAGTTAAATGCTCTTCCCTTCATTATCAGAAAGTTTTATTCCGACTGAAGTGAACAATACGAAGAGACACTACAGAGCTCTGGCGGAGGATGAAAAGTTTCCTATATCCACAGAGCCACACTTCAAAGTGTCCTGTGAAAAGGTTCCACTTTAATTAGGGGGAGGAAATTGCCATGTAACTTAATTAATATCAAAAATAGTTTTTTCTTAAATAGAAGAAAGAAAGACAGCAACAGAGAGAGCGGGGAAAGGAACTGACAGCGAGTCTGGACAGGCCTGTGCGTGGCCAGCATAATGATAAACTTTGTTTCTAATTACTCCAAACAGGTCTTAGGTTCAGTTAAGAACTCTTCTTTGCCACAGTGGAGGTCTTCGTGCTCCATCCCCGACACTCTGGGCTTGATATGAAATAAAGTGAAGACCTGAGATGGTTATCTGGATATCTCAGAAGAGAAATACAGAAATCCTGTTTTATTTCAATTTTCTAAGATGTATTTGCAGGAAGTGGTTTGGGAGATGGGATAATATGCTCCTTTACACACTGCCTAGAGCCTTTGGTGGACACTCTCCCTGCTCCGGCTCCCTGTCTCTGTCACAGTGCCCCACCTTCCTGGCCCCAGCTGCCTTGGGCAGACTCCTGGGCATTTCCTGGGTTTCTCTTTCTCTTCAATCAAGCCGTCATCTCCCTTCCACCTCCAAACTATCTCTCAAACCTGTCCTCTTCTCTACCGTTCACCATACACAGAGCCACCTCTTATCTCCCCCAGAAGATTTACAAATAGGCTCTTGACTGGTCTTTTTTTTCCCTCTTGCCACTGGAGTCCAGCCTTCAGCCAGCAGCCAGAGTCATCATTTATGAGACACAAAGCCATGTCATTCCTCTGCCCAAAACCCTTTAAAGGCTTCCCATCATTCTTAGGAAAATAGCATTAAAATTCCTTAATAAGGACTACCAAGGCCCTGTATGATTTTGCCCCCACCTGACTCGCTCATCCTTGTTTTTGACACTAACTGGAGTCTCAAGGTCTTTGTCATAGTGTTCCTTCTGTTTGGACCACTCTTCCATACCTCCTCCACCCACTGGATTCCAACCCAACTCACTCCTATTCATGTTTTGAGTCTGACTTCAAGGGTATTTACTCTGGGAAGAGTGTCTCAGAACTCTTCTGAGACACTCCCCTCCATCCACATCTGAGTTAAAGCCCCAAGTTACATACTTCCATAGAATACCACACTAAGTCCCAAAACAATAAATGTTGGCGTGGATGCGGAGAGTTAGGCACACTCCTACACTGCTGGTGGACTGCAAACTAGTGCAACCTCTGCGGAAAGCAATATGGAGATACCTTAAAGAGATACAAGTAGAACTGCCATTTGATCCAGCAATTCCATTACTGGACATCTACCCAAAAGAACAAAAGTCACTTTATAAAAAAGAGACCTGCACTCGAATGTTCATAGCAGCACAATTCATAATGGCAAAGATGTGGAAACAACCCAAGTGCCCATCAATACATGAATGGATTAATAAAATGCAATATATGTATACCATGGAGTACTATTTAGCTATAAGAAACAATGGTGATATAGCACCTCTTATATTCTCCTGGATAGAGCTGGAACACATTCTACTAAGTGAAGTATCCCAAGAATGGAAAAATAAGCACCACATGTACTCACCAGCAAATTGGTTTCATTGATCAACACCTAAGTGCACATATAAGAATAACATTTATTGGGTGTCAGGCAGGCGGGAGGGAGGAGGAGGGGATGGGTATACTCATACATACTGACTGCAATGTGCACCATCTGGGGGAGGGACACATTTGAAGCTCTGACTCGGCGGGAGTGGAGGTAAGGGAAACATACGTAACCTAAATATCTGTACCCCCATAATATGCTGAAATAAAAAAAACCATGATCAATTAATTGTTTGGGCAAATACTGGTTTGATGTTTGTCTTTTCCCCGGCCCATAAGCCAGGTAGAGCAGAGACCACACCTGTTTTGCCACAGCTGTTTGCCCAGGTGTCTGCATGGAATCATAGCAAACATTGCTCTCATCTCCATTTGGTCATTTCAATCTCATGGTAAACCAATGAGGTCTCTCACTTTATTAAACTCATTTTACAGATGTAGAATTTGAAGCACAGAGGTCAGATCCTCCCAACGTTACCAGGTAGTAGGCATCTAGCTCCTGAGTCCTGTTTTTCATCACTGTGCTATGCTCACACAGGAGGAACACGATACACAGTTATTGAACAAGGAAGTTGATCCAGGAAAAATGGATCTAGAAATAGTTGGAAGAGAAGTGACCAGAAGATTGCGAGCATGGCGCATGGACCCAGCCCTCCAACCCATGGAGATGCTCCATCCTACTCAACACAATCTATCCTCATCACCCAGGAAAGACCCCAGCCCCATGATTCTTACTAGAAATGCCTCTCTATGGAAGGAGCAAAACCTGAGAATGTGTCATGAGAAAGTTAAGACATGGGTTAATCCCAGCAATGTTTCTCTCCTCGTTCTTTGCTCCCAACACACCTTCTGGTTCACTCCACTTCCTTCAACATAAGGAAAAGCAATAAATGTATAGAGCAGAGCCATAGTCCCCAAATTGTGCAACAAGGTATCCTGGGTCACCATAGTGACCCTGCATATCTCTGCAGAATATTTTAATTTTTAGAAAGAGCCACAGATACTCAACAGCTGCCAGACACCAAGCAATACTAACTCAAGGTAGTTGACAGTTTCGACATTAGATCTTATGATTTCCTTTCAATTAGGTCATATCATTTTGAAGGTAGGTTTTCTGTGGTCGCTGTCATAAGAAGTAAGTACTGCACAAAAATCATCATGAAATGGAAAGTGAAAGTGGCAGTGTCCAAGATTTGAGAAGTTGTGCAGTGCCCAACAGGTATACGCATCCCTTCGGTAAGTAATTAAGATCATTTAAGAATGAAATAAAAATGTTTTTTCTTTCGGTTTATATATTTTTCAAATGGCAACTAAGTTGTTAGGACATTAATACATACGAAGTTGTTTGACCCTAGCTACTCAAAAAACAAAAAAGCAACCTTTAGTCCTTTTGGCCTGTGGGGACCTCTGGGGCAGGGTGTCAAAAGTATGATGGTTGAGGTTGACACACTGTCATGACAGAGATACTAGACTCCCCTCAAACAGGACCACCTTGGTAGGACACAACTGTCCCCTAGGGTGATGTCATCTTGACGGATTACTTTACAATGAGTTAAGGGGGAAAGGGAAGAACCGGGCCCATCCAGAGCCAGGCCCCACCGGGCTCCCAGCACCCAGGCTTCTCCCAGACGTGTACACACATCCGTCTACACACAGAGCCCGTCGCAGCCCAGCCCTGAGACTTGAAGGACAGGTTTGTAATTGACAGTATCTCCGCTGCCCTCGGAGAGCACTGCCTCGAGCCAGAGGTCTCTCCACAACAGCAAAGAAAAGCTTCTTAACTTCCTGCGCTTCACGCAAGGCAGGGCCGTCTGTTATCAGCCGCAGATGGGAGGCTCAGCAGCCGCCCACTCCGGAGAGCTCGGTGGAAACAGGCTTGGCAGGTGGACAAAACGGACAAGATGACAAGCGCTGTTAAATAGCAACCCGCAGGTTGTTGTAACACATGCTTGGGACCTTCCTCCTCCTGGGCTCGCCGGCGCCCAGGCACGTGGGCTGCATCAGAGCGCGCAGCAGCGCCCCTCACCTTCCCTGCGGCTGCCCTGCGGCCACCTCGTCCTCCCAAGCCTTCTGCAGAAACAGGAGCACTTCCGGCCCTCCTATGCTCTCTCCTACGGGGTCTTCCCCTTCAAAGCCTGGGGTCGTCCCACGGAGAGGGAGAGAGACAAAGCCCCCACCAGAAGGGAGGCTCTGGGTGTATTTCAGGCGCACGTGTTCACTCACTCATTCCTGTATGGGAGCCTACTCACCTTTCTCGCATCCTTTTTCTCAAGAATCTGGTGGGG
This sequence comes from Avahi laniger, assembly GCA_963575035.1. NCBI lineage: Eukaryota > Metazoa > Chordata > Mammalia > Primates > Indriidae > Avahi > Avahi laniger. The sequence goes on along the minus strand of CAUYSK010004621.1, from coordinate 28,168 downwards.
TGTGCGCCTGCCCTGCACACTCCGAAAGATACTAAATGGAATGAGGTGAGTGGTTGGGGGCCTTTTGAAGGCATAGCGTCCTCCCTCCCACCACCCGATGGGCTGATGTGTTTAGGTTTCTAATTTCCAGAAAAGGTGCTGTGTTGTTAGCCCCTTCTAACGTTCTCCCTTCTCCAGCCCAGGAGGGCTTAGGGAAAGCGGCGGAGGCCCTCATTCTCTCCCCGCCCCACCTTGAAGGCCCTGGGTCTGCCTAGTCGAGGGAGGCAAACCCGGGCCAGCCTCTCGCCCTGGGCCGCCCCGGAGCCTGCAGCCCAGATCTGCTTCCCGCCTGGCGCAGGCACGGAGGCAGGGAGAGAGGGCGGCAGCTGCGGGCAGCTCCCCGTTCAGGTGGAGGCTGGCAGCCCGGCAGCCCCCCGGAGCGGACCCACTACCAGGAGTGTGTCGCCAGCTCTTTCATCCGAGCCAGCGATGTCTGTCATATCGTCGTCCCCCCAGCTGTAGGACTTACTATAATTTCATACAGTTCTGTAGACAGATATTGAAAAGGCATCTGGAAAAATTGATAGCATATCAAGGCAAAGACTTCACAAAAGTCATTTTTTAAATGTCCAGCTATAGGTACCAGCGTACAGTCCTCACGGGCGCACGGCAAGGTCCCCAAAGGCCTTTTTCCTGATCTTAGAGCGCCCCCTGTGGAGAGGCTGCTCCTACTGCAACTGGTAGTGCCAGCTTCCCTCACCTTTGAGGAGCTCCGGGATGAATCAAGAACTTGGAAAAGGCAAGGGATGGAAGGGAAAGGGGGAAGGGGAACGGTGAAGAGGGGAGAGAGAGATAGAGCTGACCTCCAGGATGTACCTTCCAATGTGCCGAGAGCTATGCTATGCACTCGACATACACAATCTCACAAAAGCCTCACACAGAAAATCAGCCTATCTATTAATGAAGACACCGTTTAAGGAGCCTTCCGACACAGGACACACAAGCTGCCAGGGCCACCGTTCTCTCCCATAACCAAATACAGTGCACGCAGTTTGTGGCCCACAGCCGTTCCCTCCTTATCTCACCTGCTGAACTGACAATGAGAGGAAACAACCGCATTCAAGGCACTGACACTAGAAGTTTTGGGGGGCGTTGGCTGGAAGCGGAGAGTACACTTAAAATAACTAGTAAAGGGCAGGTTTTACCAGCGTTCATGTTCCCCGCATTTTCATCATGCTTTGCTTCCTCCCCGCTGTCAGTGAGAGTGAACAGGTGACAGCTGCCACAGCACGAAGACAGCGCCGGATTTAAAACGAACGACAGGCTCTGGCACAACAGGACTTGGCCTCAGCATGGCTTGGTCAGTGAGGGAAAAACTGCTGGGCTTTAGGTTTCCATCGGTGTCCAGGAGGCAGCTTCAAGGCAGCAGAGGCACTACCTCGTACAGTAGTCAGGGCTCTCCAGGGAAACAGAACCAATAATACAGACACACCTATGTGTGTCTGTATGTAACATGAGGGGTTGCCTCACACGATTATGAAGGCTGAAAGTCCCACGACCTGCCGTCTTAAGCTGGACACCCAGGAAAGCCGATGATGTAGCCCAGACCAAACCCCAGGCTGAGGACCAACAGTGTGAGTTCCAGTCTGAGGGCAGGAGCAGATCAGAGGGGTCTCAGTTCAAGCGAAGGGAACCAATTCTCCCTTCCTCACCTTATGCTCTCTAGGCCTCAGCAGATCAGATGACGCCCACCTACACGGGGGAGGGCCGTCGACTGAGTCCACTGACTAGAACACTCATCTCATCTGTGAACACCCCCACAGACACACCCAGAATAATGTTTAGTCAAATGCATGGGCACCTCCTGTCCCAGTTAGGCTGACACATAAAATTAATCAACACACCAGGTGATGACATGAAGAAAAACAGAGAGCTAGTCCAAAGTGCAGGAAGAAATCCAGGATCTTGGGCTGAGAAGCCGAGTTAGGAGCCAGATGGGTGGTCAAGCACTGGAGACAGGAACACAAGAGAAAAAAGGCAGTTCTTTAAAAGGATCATTGAATGAGGACTTCATGGAGTCACAGGCAAAGTGGGAGCTCTTATCTGGAAGTCTCTTAAAGACACGGCTATTTGTGTGGGTCTGGGAGTGCAGAGACCCAGGGGAAGGGCTGTGAGTGCTTAGAGTGGGGTAAGGTAGGGATGGGTTATGCAGGGCTTCAGACTGAACCCAAGGCTCTGTTTTGGAGTCTCCTGAAGGAGCCTGGGATGAGAAGAGAAGAAATTGCGAACTAAAGAATCTCCTTTGGTGGCAGCTCATTGCCCCGTGGGACTGTACTTGAGTGGAAGCCTGGCTCCCTTACCGCTTCCTGGAAGGGAGCGAAGCTCAGGGCCAGTGTGCTGAGATCACCTCCCCTGTTCCTCTGCCTCCACACCCCCTGCCTTCAATCCTCTCAGCCGCACGAGGGTATATTCGACTTCGAATAGTAGAGAAGGCTCAGAAGGGTATTTCCATGCATGTCCTCCCCAAATGAGACCCTGGAATGCCAGGAGGAGAGGGATAGTGAAAGGTCTTCAAAACACCATGATGCAGAGAGACAGGAGATTAGGTTGGGATGATCTCCAGGGGGCCAGCCTGGCGCCTGCTTCTACTCCTCAAAGTGCTGAACCCCTGTTTCTGTCTGGTGACTGTCTTCCTAAGCCAATCACATCAGTGGGGGAAGACAGAGAAGGTGGAACTATTTTTAGAGGGGCAAAGAGTTGGGGTTCTTCTTCAGTAAGACCTTGCCAGGGAACCAGACATGGTGTAGGAATCATAGTCTTTCCCGCCTCTCTGCTTGACTCAGCGATCTGAGTTGGCCTGAGTACTGTTCTGATAAAGCTGAGGTCACTATTTGAGCCCTATGTGGGCAAATTAGCCCTTCAAAGAAGAAAGCACTATTCCAAAACTCTGGACACCGAGAACCTCACCTATTAAATGTAAGACAATAAGTACTAAGTAATATTGTTGAAAACATTGTTTATCACCCAATACCTCTTAAATGAAGTGCTACATGAGAAGTTCCTTTAGGACAATTTTTTTTTTCAATTTCCTAAGAATAAAGGATAGTGGGACAGTACATTTCCCCCTTTTAAGTGATGAATAGTACTGTGTTTCCTTTTTTGCCTTCACTACTGGGAAGCTCCAATCAGATAGTGTGTCAATTGCAACAAATGTGTTAGTTAATCCTTTGGATTAATATATTTATTAATTTTCTTCTTCTCCAATCCTGATGTCTCTTTTCATTTTCTACTTAATTGTCTTATCTTAGATATCCTTTGTTTAAGCTTTTCAAACCATCTTAGGAAAGAAGTAGATGTTTCTATAAGAGGCAACAGACTATTTGCTGCACATTCATGACCGCAGCTAGAAAAGCCAGGCAAAGGGTCCATTTTCCTGACAGGAGCCCACATTATATCAATGCCGTCTTCCAAGATAAAGGACAATCTTCTCTGCTCCTCCCCTGCCTCTTCCCCTGCCACCACCCTCACAAGGACAAAGTGTCGAGGGCATTCTTTAATCTCCTCTATTTTAATTGGCGAGAGAAAGTGGTGCCACTCATCAGTGCTCTAAGTTGGAGGGATTTAATTAGATCTAATGACCAGATAAATGGAGAATTCTGAATGAGGACCTTTGGGGACTGAATGGTGTGAAGAGGACTATGCTGCTATATTTTCCTGCATTCGTTACCGTGGCTAAGGCCACAATGGAAAGAGAGGCAGGGCACTAGCAAGAGTGATGTGTGGAGGCTATTGAGAGCACGGTGGAAGTGAGGACAGAGGGTCCTTCTTGGGGCCATGGTGACAAGGCACTCAGACCAAAGGGTGAGATGGGAGTGAGAACTCCCAAGGATGGGTAGATTTGGACTCACTGCCCCAATAATCCTTACTCTTAGTTGATCCTCCCTCCCCGTTGGCCTGTTTCCCAGGCATTCTGTCTCACTATGAGCCCGACATCTTTCTCACCTTTGCGGAAGGCCACAGGCCTGGTCCTAGGATGGGTAGAGCTGTTCACTTGTCAGGCTTCCACCGAGCTGTTGCGGAAAACAACCTGCCGGCCTTTGACAAGTCACCTTTATCTAGCACGAGCAGGATGGTTTTGAATATCCTTGCGCTGTCACTGAGGGCCTGGAGTGTCAGACAGTTCTCTCCCCTCAAAGATCATCTGTCAGAGTTAGTATTCTAGTCCCAAGAGCCCTGAGGGAAAAGTTCTGAGGGTGGGGAGGGAGTGTGGATACAGGCAACGAAGTCAGTTTGCAAGTACTCCAGATCTGACTCACTCCCAAAGGGAGCTGGATGAACTTCTCCCTGAAGAAAGGTCAGTCAAAGCTGCAAGTCTTGAGAACAGGAGAGAGAAGTTTTATGGAGTATCCACCATATGTCAAGCATTTGGTCAGATACTCATCTGTAATATCACTTAATTCTTATAACGTTGGAGCCTGGTACACAATATGTCCTTAGTAAGTCTATGAAAAACAGATGAATAATTAAATTATCCCAAGAGATATCACAGTCCTTATTGCACAAAAGAGAAAACCAAGGCTTAGGGAAAATAAAGCTTGCCAAAGTTTACACAGCACTGGAGTTAGGATTTGAACCTAGGTCTTTCTATCTGATGTCAAAGATCAATCTCTTTCCAATTTGACGTGAGTGCAAGACATTGACTACAGTCCTCTGTGAGTCCCTTTCAAACTAGGTTTCTGGATAGTTTTATCTCATTAGACCTCAGTTTGCTCACCTATAGAATGGACTGGTTGGAGCAATGCTTTGTGATGAAGGAAGCAGCTGCTGTCTTTCCCTAGAGATCTAGCAGAGCTGAGATCATTTGTATGGAGATGTGGCCCACCTGTCCTCTAAATCCAAAGCCCTGCATCTGGTGATAAATAGCATTAATGCGATGCTAACTCTATATAGCTCTCTGCCCCAGGAGATGAATTTACATATGTGCTAAAAGTGCTTCAGCAGTGCCCGACAGTGACGCTTTATTTCACTGTCTCTGGACACCTGGTAGCAGCTCAAGCCATTAAAGAAGCATTGTGTGTGCTCACGTGTGCGCACACACACACGCACACACAGTGCACTGCAACCACTCTGGAAACAGTGCAGCAAAAGACAGATGGGGAGGGGGCGGGAGGGACCCATTTGCAAATATCAATGGCAACCAACCCCTTGTTCCAACTCTCTGTGAGGTTCTAAGAGGTGCAAAAAGGACCTGCCAGGGTCATCTCATCCCGCTCTGCCTCAGAATTATTCAGACGAAAGAAGAGTTTAGGGATGACGTGACCAAACTGTTGTCTCCATCTTCTGCTTTAGTTTGGCCAAGGAAAGACCTTTTTAGGTTTGAAGTTAAAAACATGTTAGTCAGTGAGCCTCATGCTATTGCCCAAAAGTACATTGCTCACCTCTCCCTAGAATAATAGTTAACTTTCACTGAGCAAATTATTATGTTTCAGGATCTGTGCTGAGGGCTTCACATAAATTATGCCATTGAATTCTGACAACAACTCTATGAAGTTTTACTCTTATTGTGCTCATGTTGCAGATGAGAAAATTGAGGCTTAGGAGATTAATAACATGTCCACAGCTACTCAGCTAGCTAATAATTAGTAAAAGAAGGTGTGCACTCAAGTCTGTCTGAGCTGTAATCACTGCACTAGACCACAGACTTCAGGGAGATGTGTATTTCTGAGGATACTAGACTGCTGGAAGAAAATGGGATGGGTAAGGAGATTTGAGAGATAGGAATTTTGCAGATTTTCTTACAATCGTGTACAATGTACCATGGAGAGTACACAGTCTGCGTGACGGTTGTGCTAAGTTCCCTAAGAGGTGGACAGGACAGTCAGAATTCTCTCCCATTCATTCATTCATTCATGTTTTAATGCAGACATTCATCCAGCATTTCCTGTGCTATTCACTAAAAATACGAAATTAAATAAGATCTGATCTCTATAGTCAGTAAGCTCACGGTCTTACTATGGGATAGACAGACTTGTAAATTAATGATTACACTACCATGTAATACATACTTTTTTCTAGATGGAAACTGTGCAAGCCCAGAGGAAGGGCATCTGGATCCAAATGAACTTATAGTGATGGAAGGAGCAAAGGGCTTTGAATCAACTGGAAAAAAAAAACTGGATTGAGTCCTGTTTGATCTTGAGCCAGTTGAAGTTCTTTGAGCTCCACTATCATTTTTTGCAGGATAACAATAATACCAATCTAATGGTATTACCAGCCCTGAAAGAATTATGCAGGGGATTAAATGAGTCAATGTAAATGAAAGCACTATTATTCATCACTGTAATGGCAAAGATGGAAAACGTGGGAAAGGCAAGTATGAAAAGGCCTAAAAACAATGTAACTATTTCTGTAATACAGGATTAGTTAGCAGAGTAATAATATAGATGTGGATGCTTGAAGGAAATGGGCTGACCTGGGACTTTGAAACCACTAGCCACTCTCTCGGGGGCCAAATTTCTCCACAGGGGATTTTGGAGAGAAAAAAAAATATTGTCAGAAATTTGCAGGTATGGTCCTTCCTAGGGTAGGAGAATTAAAAAGATAACCAGTACTTTCCATCAGACCTCAGAGAAATCAATGAATCAACTCAGAAAAACCAGCTGACCACAGTCACGTGCCCAGAACTGTGGTAGTTTCTATGTAGAACTTCAAAGAGCTCACAAGTTAATTGGAAAGAAAAGAATAACATGTATTAAATAAATAACTACCAAACTGTTTGGGACTAACTCTGGTCACAGTGAGAGAAGGAAAAACTCAGTGTAAATCTGAACAGTGAGAGATGCCTTCATGGAGGATGTGAAACCAAATGAGATCTTAAAGGAAGGCCGAGGACATGAAGAAGGGAGAGGAAAAGAGAATGAGAAGAATGAAGGGGAGGGGGAAACAGAGAAGGGAGAGGGGAGGGAAACCCAGGGAAGAAATAATGATGAAAAAAGGGAAAGGGAGGGAATGAGGGGAGGAGAGGAGTGAAGAGGGAAGAGAACAGCCCAAATAGAAGGATAGAGCATCTGCAGAGAAAGAAGCCAGAATAAACCTAGAGGAGTTCGGTTAGAAGGCTGTGGATGCAGAGTCAGAATTATATTCTAAGCTAAGGAGTCTAGGTATGATGCTTCTGTTAGTTGGTTCATGATAGGAGATTGTCACAAAAGAAGTTTTGATCTGTAGCAGTTGGAAGGGTGGCTGGGAGGGAACCAAAAGCAGGAAGTAGAAAGCCCAGCTCAGAGCCTCCCTGTGATCTAAACTGTGTTCATGACCGCCTGCCTTGCAAGCACCCAAAGGAGGGAGCTCATTTAAGGTCATATTATAGGGCTTGGGATATAAGGAAGAAAACGCGGAATGAAGAAGAAGAAGAAGTCAAAGAATCCTACAATATTCTACCAGTCTGGGAAACCGGAAGAAAAATGGTGCCTCTGAGAGTGGAACATGGAGAGTTTGCGGAGAGGCAGTGTGATGATTTTAAGTTAGAATGTGTTCGTTGGAGGCGATGATGAGTCACTCGATCATGAAGATCGTAGGAGCAGCTGGGATGATGAGGCTGAAATAGCAGGGCCAAGGTCAGGGCTGGAGATGTGCACGTGAGAGAAGTGCAGGGGGTGACGGCCAACAAGCTCTTAGAGGAAGAGGATGACGGATACAAGGACAAGACTACAGAACGGTGCTTAGGCAATCCTCACAAGGTCAAAGGCAGGAGAGAAATGGATCTTTAAAGGAGACAGATAAGGGGCAATCCCAGAGGATAGGAGGAGAACCCCAAAATCAAAGAAGGAGGGAATAATGAAGAATGAGGGAGTGGTGAATAGTGCCTTCCTGAAGAGATCAAGAATAATGGAGTGGAGAGCAGATACTGTGGGTTAGCTCTAGACTACTGCAATAAAGCAAGTCACACAAACTTTTTAGTTTCTTATTGCATATAAAAGTTATATTTACATGATACTGTAGTCTATTAAGTGCGAAATAGCATTATGCCTAAAAAGACGCACATACGTTAATTGAAAAATATTACTGAAAAATGCTGACACAGAGACACAAAGTGAACACACACTATTGGAGAAAGGGCACTGATAGGCTTGCTCCATGCAGCGTTGCCACAAACCTTAAATTTGTAAAAAAACACAATATCTGCAAAGCACAATAAAGTGAAGTGCGATAAAATGAGGTATGCCCGTATGTTTTACAAGGGGACATTTCAGTCTAATTTGGGAACAAATGTCAGCTTGTGTGAAAACTGACATTGGGATATCAGGAAGTGGAGACATTGGCAAAGCCCATAAGCTTGAAGGGTTTACCAGGAAAAAGGAACAGGGGAAATTATAAGCTGTAACAGGATCAAGCACAGGGCTTTCTGAGATATGGAGACTGCAGCACATGGAGAGAAAGCAGCTGAAACTGTGAGAGATGGAGGAACTAGGTGTATTTTGTAGAAGCAAAATCCCAGAGCGGACGGGGTCCAGAGTTCATGTGAAGCAGTTATCTTTAAATGAGAGAAAAGAAACCTCTTCCTTTGAAAATAAAGGAAAAAAGTCCAGTTCAGAGACAAGGCTTTTACAAGGTGAGAATGAGGGTACATGAGATGTTCACAAAGATGGCTTTAATCTCCCACTGATCTGAAACGGCTGCGTAGCATGAGTAAGAAAGAAACCTTTGATGGTTTAAGTTACTGAGCTTTTCAGATTGTTATTGCATCATAACCTAGCCTATCCTGACTGAATATGAGGAGAAAGTTGCCTCCTGAGATTAGGACAGCAGGGAGGAATTGGGGTTTTAAGGAACAAAAAGGTTATGAAATAAAAACTGGATAATATCCAAGTGATTTTAAAAAATACTTTTCCCAACATGTGTTGTAAAAAATTTCAAACCTACAGAAAAGTTCAGAAACTGGTATAATGACCACCATAAATCCTTCACCCAGACTCACAAGTTGCTGACATTGTGCCACATTTGCTTTGTCTTTCTGTATGTAATATATATGGACACACACACACACACACACACACACACACACACGCATCTCCCTTTCTTTCTTTCTCTCTCTTTTATTTTCAAATTTGAAAGTAAGTAGCAGACATCATGGCATGTCACTCTGAGCATTCTGCATGTCTTCTAAGAAGGACTCTTTCCCATGGAACTAAAATATCATTATCATATCCAAAGAATTTAATATTAATATAATAATTATATCTAACGTACAGTTCATATTAAAATTTTCCCAATTTTCCTTAAATTTACATCCTAGGTGTCCCCCCTCCCCCATTTATGATCACACACTACATTTGGCACCTATGTGAAGAAGGAAAGCAGTGAGGTAGGCTGGGAAGAATGTGGGTAGCCTCACTCTTTAATGAGCCAGATTACCACTGTGGGGAAATAGGAGTTATCAGGTGTAAGACAACGTGTTTGGTTGGAGAGCACACACCTTCACCGAGATTACTGGTAAACGTATCATGGTGATGATGGTGATGACGATAAAAAGGAAGATGAATGGTGCATCTCATCAAAGGAAAAATGACAATTTTCAGATAGCAGTGGATCAAGAAAGAAAAATTAGAAATAAGATTTGGTAATGTAAAAATTAATGCTAATTAGACTCTTTATACCCTACCAAAAATGTTTAATTACCGTGCATTAAATAATCAGTCATTAAATCTATGTGAAATTAATTTGTTCTAAGTTCTCTACACATATATGCTCAATTCGCAAGTAGCATGAGCAACTCCTCCCAACTTTAATTAATTAGAGTTGGCATTGGTGATGGGACATTTATTTACGGACCAGGTGCAGTTAAAGAGGAATGGGCTATGTTCACTCTATAAAATATTAATATTAAAAGGAATTTAAGATATGAGTGCTTGAGAAACTTAGAATCTCAGAGCCAGATGTGACCTTAGTGGTCACTTGTTTCCGTGGCTTCCTTTACATCTTGAGGATCTATATAGCAATAAAGTCAGGCCATCCACTGTTCCCCATATTCCAAACTAGCTAACTGAAAAGCTAGATTTACTTATGATAAGGCTGCTCAGACTAGATAAAATACCAGCACTTTTTGTTTTGTCTTTACTCTTTATGGTAACATTGGTTATCTTCTGCTGACTAGATACTCCAATTAGCACTTAAACATGTCTTTGATTTTTAAAAAAACCAACAAATTAATTTTACTTTTATCAGTGAGTTTATTTGGTAGAAGAGGTTTTTCAAAACAAAGGGAAAGAACAGGGTGCTGAGGGAACCCATAGCAGAAGTCCTTAGAGTAAAAAGATAGAAAAGCACTATTCTTGCCCCAAACTCTCATTTTATAGATGAGAAGATGGCCCAAGTGACACAGGTAAGTTCATGCAGTTACTTAATAGAAGCAATTAACAGCAATCCTTCTAACATATCAAAGGTTAGTTGAGGAATAAATTTAGTGAGCTAAAAGGGAAATGTCCCTAGTGAGAGCAAGTTTCTAGCAGGGAAGCCAGTCAGGAGGCTGGGATAGCATCCAAGAGTGAAGACGGTGTCCTGATTTCAAGCAGTGGGTGTAGGAGGCACAATGGAAAGCTGCAGTGACTGCATGGACACCGGCTTGGGCTCATGAGAATGGAGGAGAAGGAACAAAAGCATCACAAACGACATTCGGGTTTCTGAACGGCAGCTTTTGAATGAGCCATTTGTTGAAGCAGGGAGCACAAGAGGATAAATAGCACTGAAGACAAACATTAGGAAATGACCTCAGAAGGCCTGGGAAGGCTAAGATCCTAAGATCGGCTTCCGGTCCAAAGATGTCAGGGTATTTCTGAAGCTGGGGACCGGAAGGTTAGGGAGTACTCCCAGCCTGACAGCTAGCTGTGTGCCAGCTGTTCGAAGCCCTGCTGAAGGCAGACGCCAGGGGTCAGTGCAAGCCCGACTTGCCCGTACGGTAGCACTGAGGTCCCCTTCTTTCAGTGTCTGTTCATTACCAAGAGAATTTAAGAGAACTCTAAACGGCAGATTCGTTTATGATAGCATTTACAAGCAGTTGTAATTATGGTGTATGGAAAACAATTATTCCCTCCTAAAATTGCTCTTTTAATTTTCTCTTATTTGTCCCATAGTGAATGTTAAATAAGCCTCATTGCCTCACAGATTGCCTCAGATATGTGCACCAAGGTTCCTAAGCATCAGACTGGGAAAGACACATCACCCTCTAACCTGCACACGCACATGCCCAGACACACACACACACACACACACACACACACACACACACATGCACGCACGCACATACATGCACTCACAGTACACATTACAGGGACAAGCTCTGGAACAAGTATGCATGGGTCCCCCGCGGGACTTCCCAACACAGCCCACCCCACCCACAGCACACAGAGATGCCTAATGTAAACCCCCTCCCCACCTACCTGGAAAGCACCCATCATCCCCCTCAGGAGCCACCTCCTCTATGAAACCTTTCTCTCCAGCACCTCCACACAGACCTGGCTAATCCCGTCTGTCTTTGTTGCTACCATGTTTCCTGAGCAGATATTTATCCCCTATGAAATGTCCATCTACTTTGTTTACGCATCTGTCTTTACACGTGAGACCTTAAAGCACCTTGAAGACTAGGACCTTACCTTATATGTTACCATTCCCCAATGTTTGGCACATAGAAAAGCTTAATAAATCAGTTTCGGGTTAAATAAATGAATGATTAAGCATAAAGAAGACTGGGGTTAGGGTGTGTGGGGGGAACAAGGAAGAAAGCAAGGACAAAAACATGAATGAAGACATTTGGCATGATGGAAAATCACAAGGGCCTGACGTGGTCTGGGGTTCCCTAGCGAAGCATTGGCTGAGATGCTGGGAAGTCTGGGTGAGACTGAACTGTGGGGTGCCCTGGAGGTCGGGCTCCACAGACAAGTCACAGAAGACCACTATAGATTCTTGTCCTGGTAATTATGAAAAGAGCTGATTTCTGCTGAACAGACTGTTCTGCTAATGAAGGCCACAAAACTGAGTGCCTTCCCAAAATGTTTGTTTGCAAATAGCTTAGTTTCCATATTTCCAACCTCTACCAAGAAATGTGGGAAAGACAGTGGGTGTCAGGAGCTGAATTTACCTGCTTTCCGAGGGCCTCTGTAACAGTGTAGAACCTTTGCAGAATCACACCCCACTTCAAAATGTCTGGGATCTTTGCGAGGGCTCAAGGACAGCACATGGTAGGGGTCACTGACTGTATTTGACAAGAGAATCGGTGTCCTCAGAATCAGATTCTGGGACAGATGGGTGGGAATGAGAAGCAAAACACATCTTCACAATCAGGAGCAATGACATTTAATAAAGTGATTAGGCAGTGACATTAAATAAGTTCTCAGGCCATCTTGGAGTGAATAATGTGGGTGGACGGAGGCCAAGATCTATTAGAGAAGGGATGTAGAAGGCTGTTCTTTTGATTAAAAAGTGTGTGTTTGCGGGGGATTGAAATTTCAGGGAAGTGTTGTTATTAATTGATTATTCTTGGTCTTAAAATGGTCTTCATTATTAAATAGCTCTCTCTTTTCACAGTGAGAGAGCTGGAGGAAGGAATTCCATGTGAGGGACAGGAGGAAGGTGGTAGTACCAAGAGTCCTTTGTCAGAACCGAACACTTTGCTGTTTGCAGACACTTCGGACTCTACCCACAGACCCTCCCTTTGTCTTGGCTAAGTGCTTAAGGAGCATCTGAATTCCTTTATTTTTCCTCTTGCCACCAGTGGGTAGAGCAGTCCTGAGAATCCCTCTAGCTTCCTGTCTAAGTCCTTTCACCTGTAACCCTATATCTTAGTCTGTTCAGGCTGCTATAACCAAGTACCACAGACAAGATGGCTAATAAACAACAGAAATTTACTTCTCACAGTTCTGGAGGCTGGCAAGTCCAAGATCAGGGCACTGGCAGGTTCAGTGCCTGGGGAGGGCCTGCTTCTTCGTAGACACTGCCTTCTGCAGTGTCTTCACATGGTGGAAGGTGCTAGCTACCTCTCTGGGGTCTCCATTACAAGGGCACTAGTACTTTATTATGCTCATTTCGAGATGAAATCTGTGGGAAAATAGGACATTATTACGAATAACAACTATAATAACTAACATTTATTAGCACCTTTACCTGCATCAATTTATTTAATCCTTACAATAACCTCAGTAGTTATGTAAGATTATTATGCTATTTAACAGCTTATTGCTGTCTTACAGATTAAACAGGAACTGGGACAGGTGAAGTGAGTTATCTAAGATCAGAGAGTGAATCAATGGTGCCAGGATTCCAAGCAGGAATGGGTTCCTTGGGGCCTGGATCTTTCAGGGCCTTAAGGAAGAAAAAGAATACAAAACTAAAAACACAAAAATAGCTGCAACAGTAAAGATTTATTTAGAATGAAAAAAGAAATTCATAACAAATTACACATTTACAGATACCATGCATTAAGTAACTTCCTGACACATTACTACCTTCCCCCTACTTTTTTTGATTACTTACTCTTTGATTGCTTATTCATATAAAATTGGGATGGAAAGAGCCCTCAGTCTTAACTAATTATAATTTAATATATAATAAACATATATTATAAATATGCATAAATTTTATATTTATCAAAATATATAAAATATTTTATCTGTTTATATAATGTATAAAATATAAATATGTATATAAATGAAAATATAAAAATATATCATATAAATACATATCTTACTAAACTATATGATGATGTGAACACATTCCTAGGTCCCTCCTAGGGCCTTGGAAGGGGCCCACACAAGTGAAGGGCCCTGGCTTAAGTTTTTTCCTCTGATTCTAGCCCAGGGATCCTTGTCTCCATAGCCCAAGCTCTTGACCACTACACAGCCTCATCAGAGAATCAGGACCAGAACTCAGGCATGACTCAAATGCAAGCACTTTCTGCTCTGTATGAGTAGTTGTATATCCTAGACTTCTACTGTGTTCCATTGAGCCTAGCAACATGTCTCAGTAAGTTCATTCATATGTGTCAAAGAATATACCCTGCTATTAGCTTGAGAAAGATATAAACATTCAATCAAACCTCTTAATTCAAATATTAAAGGAGAATCGGATGAACATTTGAAGGGAAGCTGAGATTGTGGTTCCTGCTTTAGGTAGGAAGTTGGGCAAGATCATCCCATATTACCTTCCTAAAGGGTCATTCCACTTACCTCTCCCTTCCTCAGTAGCAAGAATTCTGCCTGAATGGAATTTATCCATCTAAATTTCATTCACTTGTAACTTGTGCCCAGGTCAACAAGTATCTATCATATACCTGATATAATAGTGAATAAAACAAGCATGATTGGCCAGCTGTGGTGGCTCACACCTGTAATCCTAGCACTCTGGAAGGCCGAGGTGGGAGAATCCCTTAAGGTCAGGAGTTTGAGACCAGCCTGAGCAGGAGCAAGGTCCTGTCTCCACTAAAAATGGAAAAAATTAGACTGACATGGTGGTGCGTGCCTATAGTCCCAGCTACTCAGGAGGCTGAGGCAGAAGGATCATTTGAGACCAGGAGTTTGAGGGTGTGGTGAGCCATGATGACACCACTGCACTCTAGCTGGGATGACTTTTTCTCAAAAAAATAAAAATAAAAAAAAATAAAACAAGGATGGTTGGTGGTAAACAAATATGACTCTTATAATTTATCACTGGGTTAGAACCTAGAGTCAGGAGCCCTGTGAGTAGTTCTACAGGACACCTTGGATCAGAGATGGTAGTAAAGATAGAATGTAATAATGATAACGGCAATAATAGTATCTTACATTTTTGAACAGTTGTCATTTATCTAGTTCTCTGCCAAGCACTTTACACAAACTATCTCATCGAATCCCCCCCAATAGCCCTGGAAGTAGATACTTAACAATTATGCTACGGGGAGGCAATGCCCTCCTAACACGTGGAAACAATACTCTTGGGTCAGTGAAATTCACTGGGAAATAGCAGAGGTTAATGGACGGAGAAGAACTGAAAATGTCTGCCAACAATTCCAACACCAGCCCAGAATCTGCTCACAGATATTTCCATTCCTCCATAGGCTTTACCCTTTCTACTCCTATGAAGGGGTGGGATGCTTTTTTTTTTTTTAATAATCAATGTCATTTAATGCCAAGGACAATCAAACAAAACTTCCCATAAAATTTTTACCACCATTGCTTGCAATTTTTAATCAAGAAAAACATCCCTATGTTCCTTCCCCAGTGAATCCTGGCCTTCATCCACCCACATTAATCACTTTAAAATGGCCTGAGAACTTATTTAATGTCACTGCTTAATCATTTTATTAAATGCCACTACTCCCGAATGTGAATATTTGTTTTTATCTCATCTCTGACACCTTTCATAGAGTCCTACTCTAGAAACCTCAACCCTTTTTCAAAAGAGAATGAGTATCCCATTGTACAATTTGAGATACAACAGAAGAGCCGCTCTTTCCCACCTATCTCCCCTTTGATGTAACTACCTGAAATCCTGTCATAGAAAGTTATTGCCATACATTAGGGCTGGCCCTCTCCAAATCTCTCACTTATGAGGGTAAATATTTTATCCTGTAAATTTTTATGTTTAATTATTATTTTCTATTCTGAGAAGAGAAAGGGATGTGAAAGTTCTGAAAACCTCAGGAATGAAAAGCCACTGAAAGAAACAGTGCTAAGAAACAGGGCAAAAGAGCTTCTGTCACCAATGGAAACATTACCAAAATAAAGCTTTTGCTCCACTCACTAAAACCAAGATGTTGTCACATGACTGGGGCAAGGAAGGTCTGCTCACCCTCGGTGGGAAAAGATGTATGTGTGAAAGGATGATGAGTTGCATAATTGGTCCAGGCAGAATCTGCTCTGGAGGGAGACAGTTTTGACTTTTGTTGACATAGTCTTGGAGTGTAAAAGAAAACTAAACCCTACTGAATGCTTCCTACATGTCAAGAGGATAAATTCTCTGGAACAATATTTTTATTCCAAGAATAGGAAATTGATTTCTATGTACATACCAACACCAGTTGATCGGTAATGACTTGCTATTTGAGAAGAATTCTGAGACCTTACCAAGTGCAACCGCAAAGAGAACTGTGATGAATTAACATGGACTATTGTGGACAGAAGAAAGAAATGTCATAACTGCCAAGTCTTCTAATCCTGCATTGACATATTGGTTAATCCATCTAATGCTGTCATGGAGATGAGAGGAACGCAGGAACGCAGGAACACAGGTGGTGGATGCCCACCAAGGCTGCAGCCTTCATTCCGTCAACCTTTAAATCTCCTTCTTCACAGAAATTCAAAAATGATATTCTTGCTCATATATGTGTAAAAGGGATCTTAGATATCTTCTCTACCTAACCCCTCACTTTAGGAATCAGGAAACTAAAAATAAGAGAAGTAATTTACTTATTATTACTTTAAGGTGTAGGTTTTTTAATGTACATTTTTGCAAATAGGATTATCTCACTGTGTAAGACAGGATTCTAAGAGGGTCACTACAAAATAAACATTTCCAAACATTATACGTTTCTAATGATATCCATTGTATTAATAAAAAAGGTTTTCTTTATAGAAAATAATTATTGGCCATTGAGGGAATACTACCTATGCTTAAGGATTTAAAAGAAATATAGGAAGAAATCACATTTTAGAATGTCAAAATTACTTACGATACTCAAAATGAAGTAGAAGTCTTTCACCGTAGAATGCAGACAAGGACTTTTTTTTAAAGCTAAGAATTTTACTTTTTTTCTTCATTTTATCCCCACAATAACTTTCATGAAATATGTAAGCCTTTGCCCCAGTTTTTCAGGGACATGCCTAACAGAACTAATCAGGGCCGGGGAGGGACCTGTGCCCAGGCCTGGCTTATGCAATAGCTTTGGCTCTTAACCCCTCCGTTCTCTGGTCTTCCTCTGTGCCCTTAGGGAAAAAAGCAGCATCTCATCCCCCATTGAATAATAAAGTGAACTCGCGGACATACAGAGCAGGAGGAATCCACTTACTGGGACCAAAAAGAAGAAGGAAACTGTCATCTGGGAACACGAAGAAAATTTTATAGGGCAGATGTGAGAAGTCAAGAGGGAGGCTGTCTCTGATGCACTGGAATCCAGGACATGATGGCATGAGGCAGCATTTGTCACTCTTTTCATCCCCCATCAGTTCAACTCACTCCCAAAAGGGAGGGGATGGGACCTGGAGAATGGAAAAGCATTCTAGAGAAGAACATCTTGTCATAAAACTATTAAATTTGGGGTTCAGGTAGGTAGTATTTTTCATTTCAACTGAAGTTGGGATTCAAGGAGAGAAATCAATTTAATAGACAGCCAGAGTGGTTTAATCTCTTTCTAGAACAAGATAGATAAAATAGATGATAGATAGATAAACAGATAGATAGATAGACAGATAGACAGATAGATAGATAGAAAGATAAGTAGACAGAGTCTCGGTTCGTTCGTGCTGCTATAAAGGAGTACCTGAGGCTGGGTAATTTATAAAGAAAGGAGGTCGATTTGGCTTCCAGTTCTGCAGGCCGTACAAGAAGCATGATGCCAGCATTTTCTTCTGGTGAGGGCTTCAGGCTGCTTCCACTCACGGTGGAAAGGGAAGGGAGCTGGCATGTGCAGATCACATGGTGTGAGAGAAGCAAGAGAGAGGGGAAAGAGGTGCCAGGCTCCTTTCAAAGACTAATTCTCATGGCACCAAGCCATCTATGAGGGATCCACCCCCACAAACCAAAATACCTCCCTCCAGGCCCCATTTCCAACGTTGGGGATCAAATTTCAACATGAGACTTGGCAAGACCAAACAAATCCTATCCAAACCATAGTGGGCAGATAGATAGAGATATACATTAATAAATAGATTAAATGATGGGGGGAGAGAGAGAGAGAGAGAGAGAGAGAAACAGAGAGAGAGACAGAAAGATAAGCAAGCAAGCTGTCTGCAAGACCAGTATTACAGAATGACATTTGGTTTCCTGAGACATGGTTTAAGATACTAAAATATTGGTCTCTTGGCAGAGAAAAGAGCATACATCCAGGATATGCAGGCTACATGGATGCTTATTGATTTATCAAGCAGACTTTACACTGAAAATAGAGGCAGAAAAAGAAAAATGTCCAGAAATGAATCAGGATAGCATCTATAGCAAAAGAAGAAAAAACCGCAGTGGAAGGGATGTCTGGTAGCTCATAGAGGACATAACAGAAGGAAAACCTGCAAATCATATGAGTAGCTCAGTTAATCCCACACACAGCCCCTGGGTAACAAATGGAGGTAGGCATCATCTCTCTACAAGAGCTTCCTATCAACATGCAAACATGCTGTTAATTCTTCCATTAAAAAAAAAAATCTTTGTTTGATCCCCCCATCTCCAAACCCATTCTCTGCTCCTCTTCACAGCAAAACTCCTTGAGAAAGTTAGCAATTCTCCTCACATTTTCTCTGAACCCACTTGGGCAGGCTATACCTTCGTCAGCTCACTGAAACATCAGTGACCTCTACGTTGCAAAATCTAATATTCAGGGCTCAACATACGTGAACTACCAGCAGAGCAAACATCCAGCCATATACACTGCTACAGCCATGTTGGTTGTTTATATATTAAAATATTTCCATACCAGTGATAAATAGCCACATTTCCAAACCTTCCGAGTGCCCCTACCAACCACAGCTGTTCCCTGGGACCCATTCCTTACCTCCCCAGAATCCAGAAACTAAAGGGTTAATCCTAGATATTGCAGGAGGCCTCCAGGGCCCTCTCCAGCACAGAGGCCAGTTTCTATTTTCGTTGGTCAACAGTGTATGTGCCAGTTATACTTCTAGAATTCTCACACTCTGGCCTTGCCATGCTCACCACCACCCAAGGGCCTGCCCGTAGTCCACACACATCCCTGAGGACCCCTGAGTGGGGTCTACTCTGATTCAAGCCTCTTGGAAAGCTTGTCTGATATCCACCATGCTTCTGGAATGCCGGCCAGCCCACCATGGCTCCCATGAGCCAACCTTAAATCCTGATCCTAGTAGGCTCAGACATTTGCGTAAAGTGCCCTGGTGGCACTGGTAGTCAAGTGAGTCTATGTCTAAGAGCTCACTTGGCCTCCAAAGCTGTGAGCTGGTACTGCTGGTGCTCACCATGATGTCACTTTCACACGAGGCTACATAGAACTTTAGCTGCCATGGGACTTTGCCTCTGAGAGTGTCTGGGAGAGGCAGGGAAAACAGGTGGTCAGGAGGAAATGGGTGGAGACATTGGGGTCAGTTTGAGGTCAGGGATGTCCAGAATGTGGGTAACCGTTGAATTTCACTTCCATTGAAATATCCAGGCTCATTGAAACCCACCAAATACTTGCTCATCATAATAAGAATTAGCAACAATAATTTTATTAATAAAATGAGAGCATAGTATTTTCTCTGTTTGGCAAATATTAATTCATTTGAAGTACTATAATTATCTTCATCATCCCCATTTCCATCTATAAGATAACTGAGGCCCAATGAGGTTATTTAAAATTTCAATGGCAGAACTAAGATGGGAGCTCAATCTGGCACGGGGCCAAATGCTCTGAACCACGACAGTCCTCTGCTTCTTGTTTGGCTGGGAGGATCATATTCCAACCAATGAAATATGACATTCCAAAATGATTGTCTTGATTTAGTTGATATTAAAGATTTTTTAACATAAAAAATCTCAGTAATATTGGGGCTAAAAGATTTGGTGAGGACAGAACATTTTAAATGTAATTGCTTTTCAATAGAAGCTGAAAGAATTTGGCATCATGATGGATGTTAATTTGACACTCTAAGTGGGGAATTTTTGTATGTGTGATTCCATTCTCTTCATCAACGCATAGCTTAGGGGCATCATTTAGCTAGTGACAGCCTCCTCAAATAAACAACTTCTAAAAATTAACAAATGATTTGGAAATTTTTATTACAATGATTTGATGAATTATTTACACTACAACCATGTCACATGACAGATTTATAATATATTCAGCTTAGTTTGTTTAAATGATAAAAGGGGATTCCTTTTAGGTTGTCATATATACACTTTCACATTAATATTTTACTATGCTGGTTGTTAAATATTTCAAATATCACCTCACTTTTCACTAACATTTGACACCCCCTCCTCCTTAAAACACACGTTCAATTGGCTTTAATGCAACACATTCTTGTTCTATTCCTGGTTCACCACTGCAACTTCTCAGTTTCCTTTGCTAGTTATTCCTCATCTCTCTGACCTCCAAATCTTAGTGTGTCCTAGGCTCAGTCCTGGAACTTCTTCTTTATCCATGTTGTCCTCCTTGATCATCTTATCCAGTATCACGGCTTTAATACACTGGATGCTTGTAAACGTCTCTCTCCAGCCTTGCCTCTTTCTTGGACACCAGACTAGTATATCCAAGTGGTTACTAGACATCTCCACTTGTCTAAATGGCATATTAAATTTAATAGGTCTAAAAATCAACTCTTAGACTTTTCCAAACTCCCACAGTCTTTTCTGTCTTGGTAAATGGCAGCTCTGTTCATCTAGTTTTTCTAGTCCCAAACTTCAGAGTCATTCTTGAATCCTCTCTTTCATATCCCATATCCATTCTATCAGTGGATTTCCTAGAATCTATTTTCAGAATAGATCGTGAAGCTGACTTCTCTTCACCACTCCCTCTTCCATCACCCTGGACCATGCTATCATCGTGTTCCACATGAATTATTTACAATACATAATCAACAGTCTCCCTGATTCCATCCTTACTCTCCTACTCTCTGTTATTGATCCATCTAAGTAAAAATAAAAGCTAAACTATTATAGTGGTCTACAGACCCCTGCACGATCTGATTGTGCATTGCCTCTCAAACTTGCCTCCTCCAAGTCTCTCCCCACCTCATTTGGCTTCAACCATACTGGCTTCCTTTCTGTCCCTTGCATGTGACAGACATGCTCCCATCTCAGGGTCTTCATACTAGTTCTATCTTCCCAGAAAGTTATTCCTCAAACATCATCACATGTATCTTTCCATCACTTCCTTCGGAAATTTGTTTAAATGTCACTGCATTAGCTTCCTATTGTTGTTGTAACAAATTAGCACAAACGCGGTGTCTTAAAACAACATAAATTTATTAATTTACAGTTTGGGAAGTCAGAAGGCCTAGAGGTCAAAGTGTCAGCAGAGCTGTTGCATTCCTTTGGAGGTCCTTGCCTTGCCTTTCCCAGATTCTAGAGGCTGCCCACATTCCTTAGCTCTGAGCCTCATCCTCCATCTTCAAAGCCAGCATCACAGCATCTTCAAATCTCTCTATCTGCAACCATCGTCACATTTCCTTTTATGACTCTGATGCCCCTACCATCTTATAAACATCGTTGTGATTACATGGGAACTGCCTGGGAAAACTAGGATAGTCTCCCTATCTCAAGATTCTAATCTTAGTCACCTATTCAGAGTTGCTTTCACCATGTAAGCTAACATATTTACAGGTTCCAGAGATTAGGACATGGAAATTTTGGGGAGCCATTATTCAGCCTACCACAGAGACCTTCTTAGTAAGATTTTCCAACTGAAATATTTAAGCTTACAAATTGTATTCCCCTATCAGAAAGCCCTGGCCTCCTTTTCTGCTTTAATTTTCCCCACGACACTTAACATCAACTCACTGGATAGCTAAAATTTGACTGTCTAGCCCATTAGGAGGAGGGTAGATAGGTTTTGTCTCTTGTGTTTACTGCTATACCCCTAGTATCTACAAGAGTACCCAGAACATAATAGGCACTCAATAAATGTCTGTTGAATGAATGTAAAAGACACCTTATAAATAATAACATGGTAGAATAAGACTCACAACTGGAATCTGCTAATGAAATGTGTAGAAGATAGTACTAGCATTTGCCAATATCTTGTTCTCTCCTTTTTGGCACATGGAAGACTGAACTTTCTGTTCCTTTGCAGTTGGTTGAGGCCACATAACTAATTCTAGCCATTGAAATGTGACCATACGGGATATACACCAAGTCCGGTCTGAGGCAGAGAAAATCCCATGCACTCTGCTTCATTCTCCAGGCCCTGCTGAGGCAACTAGGCAGGTGGTAGTTTCAGATGACACGGCTGCAGATGGTAGCACCTTTGGCAGCCTGAGTCTCTGAGAGACTATGCAAAGCGCAGCCTTCAAGCCACACCCACCAACTCTGGAGTAAGCCATATAATCCTATCAATGTTAATACAACACTCGGGATGTGTTAGGACACTGAAACTTCGGACTCTTTGTTATCAGAACATAACTGATCTATTCTGATGAATACAGACTTTGCTACCAAAAGTTGAGTGTCCTTTAAAAAAAAAAAAACAAAACACAATATGTAGCACTGACTTCACATTTAGATGGCCATTGGTGAGGCAACTAAGACCAGAGGCTAAAAAATTATGATTCATGTTTTATGGTGACCAAATATTTAGTAAAACTCACCCTTGTGGCTTGGGAGGTAGATCAGGATTTAAGTGAACCTACAGTTAAAGGGGAAAACAATGTTAGAGTGTTTGTTTAGTGATGTTTGTCATGTTTGGCTAGGTAGTGTACGAAATAAGCCCAGGGAAGAATTTCCCAGTTTGGAAGCAGAAATGAAAGGAAATGGAGGAAATTTAAGAATTGGGAGCTTGCAGGACTGAAAAAGTCAATTGCTTCTATACCCTAAATAGTAAAACTTAAGAGTCAAAAAGCAATTTTAAGGGAGATGCCAATAAAATCTTTCAACAGATTATATTACCTAAAGGCAAGGATCAAATTAAGGATATATTGCTCAGTAAATCTTTTTCAATTGTATAAAATTACTCATGGCAGATATCAAGGGTAAAACTTGTCTGCAAAAGTGTGATAGCCTGGAGAAAGAGGCTGGGGGAGCAAAAAGGCAAAGAAAGATACCAGATATGAGGAATTTGCCTCAAAAGGAACTGTGAGATCTTTCACTTCTCTTCCCCTCCCTTTTTGAGGAGTTTGAGCCCGATGCCATGAGGTGGGTAGAACAAGGAGAACCTCTAAACCTGGTGCAGGGGTTGGGGGAACTTCGAGGCCCAGAGGAGGGCACTGAAACCTTAGCTGGATTAGGAGGGTACCTGCATAGGACCGCTGCCTCAGTCTGAGCCCAAATGGGTGAGAGTATCCACCTGGGGGAGAAGAGGGAACATTCCAGAAAGTGCTGTCAGCACCTGAAGGGGATGAAAAGAGAGTCTACACGGAGGGTGGCCAGGCATGGGTGTCAGAGGTCATCCACATGGGAAACCCAGAGGTGGGGTAGTGTGGGGTAGGCATAGGTGGCAAAGCCTGGGCAGGGTGAGGAAGACACCCACAGGGAGGGTGGCCTTTCATGGGTCCCAGCACCTGAGCAGAGCAGGAAGGGCACTGCCACAGAGGGATGGCCAGTCTGGACGTTAGGCTCCAAGCAGGGTGAGCAAGGAGTCCCTGTGGGGTGGCAGCCTCGCAGGGGCTTGGGGCCGTGGGTGTGGTGACGAGGACATCCACACAAGAAGAGCAGACCGGGTCAGGGTGTCCGAGTCTGAATGCAGTGAGAAGGCGGAACGCGGGGAAGAGGCAGCTGCGATGCGTGGCCATAGACCAGGAACTGATGAAGTAAGGATCATGAGAAACGGATTCCTCATCGGCGGAGAAGGGCGCTACAATATGAAAAGGGAGAAAACTGGAGCGAACCCTGCGGTGTGTCAGTGTGAACGCTTGGAGATTATACACACACAGTCGGCCCTCCCCACCTGCTGGTTTCGCATCCGCGGAAGCGACCAATCCCAGATCGAAGGTGGTGGATATTGAGAGCCAACTGTGCGTGTTTTCCATGCGCAATTGCTTGAATCCGAGGATGCGGAACTCAAGGACACAGCGGGTCGACCCCATTTCCTATAAGGGACCGGAGCCTCCATGGAGTTTGGTATCCGTGATGGGTCCTGGAACCCATCCCCTGTGGATATGGAGCGTCGACTGTATACATTATGTACATCCATAGATATGTGTGTGTGTGTATATATGAGTATATACATACAGACGTAAATATACATTTACAGGTAGAAAACATGATTGGAAATAAAGGAAGTGTAAGAGTGAAAGCTTTGTGGGATACTACCACAAATAAACTAAAGAGACAAGGGATACGGATTTCCTGGTAGAAATAGCAATACTAACATACCAGCAAGACATAGAAATTTTCTTTCTTTAGGCTTAGGGCCATATAAAAGGAAAGTGTACCCTTTAGATTCCTAGCCCTTTAAATCCCTGGATTCTTGGTTCCCAAAGTGAATCTCCTACTAATTGTAGGTCTTACCATCTGTTTCCTCATCCACCTCTGGTTTTGGTAATAGTCTTCAAATGGTTTATGTCTCTGGATTTGACATACAAGATTCTTATAATACCTGACTCCTACTGAGTGTTTTAAGAATCTTTTCTTTGTTTTTTTTCTTTTTGGTTTTAGTTTATGTAATATTCTTGACAGAAATCCTGGCTCAGCGACAGAAATAAAGACACTATAGTGATCCCCATCCCCATGACTAGTTACCCTGATACTCCTTAATGAGGGTCAGCACCTCACAACTGAGGGTACAACATGACTGCCAAAATTATACGAGACTGTTTGTACTAGAAGTTCACCAAATATAGATTTTGGTCAAATGCCCAATGGCCAAGTGTTAAAATCTATATTCAGCTAAAGCCAAGGCAAATCTGAAAACAGCCATCATAAAAGGAACTTCTGAGATATAAAATATATTATTTTATTTATATGTAGATTAAATTTATATTTATATAAAATGTTTTATTTATAGGAATACAAAATTTACATTTATAATAATATATTACATATTGTTATAATTATATCTACATATTATTATTGCAATTTATCACTAAACATTTAGACATAAAATTTTAAGCTTATCGTTGGAATGCAAGAGTGCTACTTGCTTAGCACAGTCAACTCTCCCATGTTTTCTCTACAGCACATTTGTAAGTTTAAATAATTTATTAAACTTGGTAAAAGAAGTAAACTCATTAAAAAACATTATTCTATTCAGACCACTCCCTCATCCCTCTAGTTTGTTTGATACTATTTTAATCATGTGTACATCATATTATAAAAGCCAATAGTAATAGTTACTATCATAATTTCCATTTTATATTTAAGTAAACTGAGGCACATAGCTAATATTACATGGAATATAACATGTATAATTTACTGACAAGACCAAATTTGAGAACATACAAAGCTGAATCTAGGCCTTGGTATACAATTACTTTGCTAAGCTAATGTCTCTAGTACAAAAACATGTAGCTTTGCCTGATAACCGCCTGAACTCAGTATTGAAGCTTTTCATTCTATTAAGATAAGTCGTCAAGATGAAAAGATAGTTTGGTTAAATACTGCAAAAGGAAGCTCATTGTCTAAAATATGTTTCATTTAAGCTGCTTGAATATTCATTGCAAAACCAGGGCTACTCCTAAGACCAAACAGATGATCCATTTGCATGCCTCAAAAAGTGCCAAAATTCAGTCTTAAAAACTCCAAATAAAATCAGCTACACTGGGTTCAGCCAGCACCAGAGTGAACTGACTTACCAGAAACAAGGGAGGCCTGTCGGAACTAGTCAGATCCACATAAATATCAGAAATAACCTGCACTACCCTGGAGCTATGCTTTGGACCAACTGGGAGAATGGCTACATTCAAAAATTTACACCAGAGGGACATCAGCAAGATGATAGAATAAGAGCCTTCTACCATCATCCCCCACAGAAGCATCCATTTTGACCACTACTCATAGATGAGAATACCTTTGTTGGAGTGTGAGAATCCAGTGAAGAAGTTCCAGCATGCTGTTGAGGCAAAAAATGAGAATAGATACACTGGAGATGGTAAGACAGTCTCACTTTACCCATGTCACCCTCCCCAAGGAAGCACAGCTCAGTGCCAAAAGAGACTCCCTTAGCCCATGATTTCTCCTATGAGGGAAAGTGAGAGTGCCATGAGTGAGCATTCAGCTTTCCCAGCTAGGTAGGAGACTGCCCAAGAGGCCCATTTCTTTCTCACTTCATCCAGAATACTAATGTGATCAACATGGCTGAGTGGTTGGGAGAGACTGGGAGTAGGGAAGAAAGGCCACAAATCCTCCTAACCACACTGTGGACTCCATATGGAAGCCTACCACTTGGGACGTTTCACCTGCAGACCCCTTCCTCAACTGGCCCCCACTCCAAGTGCACTGAGCCCTTCCCCCACCCCCGGCTGGCTCCCTGAGTCCAACCCGATGGACAAAAAGTACTATGGGATTGGGAGAAAGCACACAAACTTGGCCATTTCAGAACATAACCCTAGGGAAAACAAACAGGAGGCTTTCATCATCCAGCCTGGCTTTGCACAATCAAGAGGAAGCATACAATCTTAAGAATTCCCCCAAGGAAGGAAGAAGTATGGACTGGGCACATCCATCGAAAATGTCTGAGAGAGTCTTGGAATCCCTAGCTGGGCTGATTGTTGAAGGTATTTCTCTTCCAAAGCCAGTCAGCAAAAACTGTAGGAGTTGATTGCTTCTTCAAATGTGGAGACAGCAACACAGAACTTGAGGAAATAAAAATATTTAAGAAAACATGATATCATCAAAAGAATACAATGATAATTCCAGTAACTGACTCCCTCCCCAAAATAATGATCTACGAATTGCCTGACAAAGAATTTAAAATAATTGTTTTAAAAAATGCCAGTGAACTACAGGAGAACATAGACAGACAATTCAACAAAATTAGAAACACAGCACATGAACAAAATGAGAAGTTCAACAAAGAGATAGAAATCATAATAAAGAACCAAATAGAAACTCTGGAGCTGAAGAATACAATGAATGGAACAGAAAATTCAATAGAGTCAACAGCAAATTTGGTCAAGCTGAAGAAAGAATCTGTGAACTCAAAGACAGTTCATTTGAAATTATCTACTCAGAGGAAAAATAAAAAAGAATCAAAAAGAATCAAGAAAATCTATGGGATTTATTGAACACCATCAAGAAAGCTCACATTAGCATTACAGTATTCTCAGAAGAAGACAAAGGCAGAGAAAGGGTCAAAAAGCTTATTTAAAGAAATAATGGCTGAAAACTTCCCAAATCTGGAGAAAGATATGAACATCTAGGTACATGCATCTCAAAAGACAAAAAAATACTTCACCGAGACACAATATAATCAAACCATTAAAAATTGAAGACAGAGAATTTTGAAAGCAGCAAGAGAAGAGAGGCTCATCATCTGCAAGGGAATTCTCCATAGTAATATCTGCAGATATCTCAGCAGAAACCATGCAAGCCAAGAGAGAGTGGAACCATATATTCAAAGTGCTGAAAGAAGAAAACCAAGAATAATGTTTGTACCCAGAAAAACTGTCCTGCAGAAATGAAAGAGAGATAAAGACTTTCCCAGACAAAAGCTGAGGGAGTCCATCTCCATTAGACATGCTTACAAAAAATGCTAAAGGGAGTTCTACAAGTTGAAACAAAAGGACACAAATTAGTAACATAAAACTACTTGAAAGTATAAAAATCACTGGTAAAGGTAAATATATAGTAAAATTCAGAATACTGTACTACTGCAGTGGTGTATAAATCACATATAACTCTGGTATAAAGGTTTAAAGACAAAAGTATTAAAATAACTATAGCTGCAATAATTTGCTAATAAATACATAATATAAAAATGTAAATGACATCAAAAACACAAAATGTGGAAGGGGGAATAAAAGTGCAGAGTTTTTGTCAAGTTATTATCAGCTTAAAATTCACTGTTATAACTATGAGATATTTTATGTAAGTATCAGGGTAACAATAAAGCAAAAATCTATGGAAGATACAAAAAAAAAAAGATGAAGGAATCAAAGAACACCACTATAGAAAATGATCGAATTACAAAGGCAGGCCACAAGAGAGGAAAAAAGGAACAAAGAATCTAAAAAAAATCCAGAAAGCAATAAAATGGCAATAGTAAGTCCTTACTTATTAATGATTACCTTAAATGTAAATGTATTAAATTCTACAATCAAATATAGAGTGCCTGAATTGATTTTTTAAAAGAGAAGACAAAACTATTGCCTATAGGAGACTCACTTCAGCTTTAAGGACACACATAGACTGGAAA
>CAUYSK010004619.1:0-14268 GCA_963575035.1 Avahi laniger | reverse complement strand
TGATGAGAATTCTTAAAATTTGCTCTCTCAGTGATTTTCAAGAATATAACACATTGATATCAACTATAGTTACCATGTATGCAATAGATCGGTGGAACTTACTCCTCCTACCTACCTGAAATTTTATAGCCTTTGACCAGTATCTCCTCAATCTCCCCATGCCCCCTGTATCCCAGCCCCTGGTAACCACAGTTATACTCTCTGCTTCTGTAAGTTTGACTTTTTGATATTCCACATATAAGTGAGATCATGTAGTATTTGTCTTTTTGTGTCTGGCTTATTTCACTTAACATAATGTCCTTCATGTTCATCCATGTTGTTGCAAATGACAGGATTTCCTTCTTTTTTTTTTTTTTTTTGGAGACAGAGTCTCACTATGTTGCCCGGGCTAGAGTGCCGTGGCGTCAGCCTAACTCACAGCAACCTCAGACACCTGGGCTCAAGAGATCCTTCTGCCTCAGCCTCCCGAGTAGCTGGGACTACAGGCATGCACCACCATGCCTGGCTAATTTTTTCTGTATATTTTTAGTTGTCCAGCCAATTTCTTTCTGTTTTTAGTAGAGACAGGGTCTCACTCTTGCTCAGGCTGGTCTCGAACTCCTGAGCTCAAACAATCTGCCCGCCTCAGCCTCTCAGAGTGCTAGGATTACAGGCGTGAGCTACCACACCCGGCCAGGATTTCCTTCTTTTTAAAGGCTGAATATTATTCCTTTGTGTATATGTACCACATTTTCTTTATCCATTCATCTGTTGATGGACACTTAGGTTGATTCCATAATCAACTTTGGCTATTGTGAATCATGCTGCAATGAACCTGGGAGTGTAGATACCTCTTTCACATACTGATTTCATTTTCTTTGGACATATACTTAATAGCAGGGTTTTTAGAAAAACATTTTTAGTGTAGACAATCTTTATTGGCAGGTGTTAAGAGTGCAGAATAGCAACAACTCTAGAAGGGTGGAAAAGGACATGGGGCATGTCTTCTCTCACCCAAGGGATAGCCCTGTAACCAAGCCAGTGGGGTGGGAGAACTTGACTCAATGGTAGCCACTTTGGGCCCAGCACCTCTCCAAAGAACAAGCCCCCGGGCAAGATGGCTCTTCATGCCACAAGGGGAAGGGAGCAACACGACAGAAGGGGTGTGGTCTGCAACCTACCCCAGGTACTCCTGCTCACTGTGCACCTGAGTGCCCCAAAAGGAAGGCTTCCCTGTTCAGAGTAGGGTTTTCGGGGACTGGGCTAAACCTATTTCTTCCCAACCTCAGGTATCTGCCTCATGCCTCAGTTTTCCTCTTCCCAGTGATTAGCCAGGTTGGACCAGCCCCTGTTAATGGCCCAGACTGACTAGAAGTGAACAGTCCTCATAATATACCATATTTTAGATGTCGTATGGGCTACAGGCCCTCGAAGGCTGGTGGGATCACTATGGGCTGATCCTAGCCAATGAGACCATTTCTAGGCCATGGAAATCAACCCAAGATGCTGGACACTGGAGGTACCACCCTAAACTTTGTCTCCTAAAAGCAATCAACCCCCAAGACAAATAGCTCCTGTACCCCACAATCATGCTGATCCAAAAGAGTGGTGCAATGACCAAAAGTTCCTCCTGCCAAGAACCCCAGAGCTCCCTTAAGCCCATGGAGGAGGGGGTCACTTTATTAAACAAGTCTGATTTGTTTAATAAAAAGATCCACCCTGCAGCAGTGCTGGGCCACCTAGCACAGGCCACCTGTCTCTGGTTATGTCCTCCACACACTCCTATTTCTCAATTTCTATGTATTATTCATATCTTGAAAACTCCTTATAATTGAACTTCCTTCAGAATAAGCTTCTATCTTAAACTAAAATCAATTCTTTAACTGCCATGTCACATTTAACAGTCCACTTGAAAGGATGACTCCTTTGACAATGTCACCATTTTTCTGGATTATCAGGTGCCTGGACAGTAATGTACAATGGCCCATGGGTAGGCTTGGATGGCCACGGGCATCTTACTATTTAATATACTGCATGGCTCTCCAAAACACCTATTCTGGATGGTACTTTCTTCCAAGGAGTTTCCACCAAAGATTTGTTCAACCCTACCCAGAGCTAATAAGAAGGCTGTGCTCTAAATGATGCACATTTTTATGTCAGATCTGAGACATGCTGGAGTTCAGGCAAGCAGAAGAGAATCAGCTGAGAAGAAGTTGCCCCAGTGGGGCCGGACGAGGCAAGTATTGACTGCAGGAAGCTTGCCATCTAGCTTCCGGTCTGGTCTCCATATCCCTGTCCCTGGCTCTGTTGGAAAAGGATGAGTGGGACTGAGAAACTTTGGAACATTCATTCTTCTCAGCATTAGATGAGATTTGGGACAGTTATGCAGAGAGGTGCTTCTTTAAGATGACAATAGGGACATCGGAAGTGAGGCTCAGGTTCCAGCTGGTCTCTGCTTCCTGCAGACAGCCAAGGAAGCAAGTATCTGGATAAAGGAACCACTTAGAGAATGGGGCACAATAAAACATGCTTAGAGAAAAAGGCTTCTTGCTGGTCAGTGGCCAAGAGAGGGCTGGATTAATCCCCTAGCTTTACGAAGAACAGAGAAACAGATCCATCCCCCGCTTTCAGAGAAGGGGAGCAAGCTGTCTTTGACCCACAGCCAGGGCAGGGTGAGTCTGCAGCTGGAGTGAGACACGCACCAGCTCCCGGAGGTTCACTTTGAAGCGACGCCAGACATGTCTAAGCCGACTCTGCGCGTCTTCAGCTCTCCATCCTCACTGCCTTCTCCTTGCCTTGATGCTTTCCCGGGGAACCGATCCCTTGCCCTTATTTATCTTCAATATTTTTTCAGCACGTGTACTATCTTTAACAATGCTTGAACTTCTTCTGCAGGATCTCTTAATTTCTTCACATCTTTTTCCTCAGAGCTGGTCCCTCTTACCCAGGTTGCCCTGCTTACTTACCTGGGCAGCTGTCTCCTCCTGGAGGTCACCCCGTCACGCTCATTTTCTTCTGCGACAAGCCCTCCTTACTCCTTAATGACCGGATGGCATCTCAGCCAGGATTTCCCAGACAGAACACACCACCTTTATTCCTAAAACAGCTGTGTTCCTGATTTCAATTTAAACATCGCTCTCTCTTTTCTCCTTTCTTTATTGAATATCAGATAGCATTGGATCTACCTGTATAAAACTTCTTACAGTGGCCTGTTTCCTATTTTTCATTCCAACTCCTATTGCTTAGCTCTAATTATCTCTTGTTTAAACAGTTACAAAGCCTCCCAATGAATTTCCTGCATCTCAACAGTTCACTGCTCTCCTCGCCCAATAAACTTTCATACAACCGCCAAATCATCGGTCATATAATTTTCCTGCTTAAATATCCAATGTCACTCTTCTCCGGTATTTCTTAAATAACTATCCATTCCTGCATACTCATTTTCTGCTTGGAAACCTAAAGTGGAAACAAGTTTAATCCTGGGAGTAACCTCCAATATCACTTCTGGGACTCTTTTATTTTCCTATAGATGAGGTTCTCCATCTACATCCCTGACTATCCCTCACACAGCAACTTCTACACAGCAGGGAAAATATTAAGTGTTTAAGTCAAGGCCAAGTTTCCCATCCGCAGATACTTCTGTGTGGTTGGGATCATCTGCCTCCTGGAACCAAAACACTGCTCCTTCCTCAGTACTCAAGCATGCCTGGAAGTTCCTCTTTTAGACGATAGTTTTTCTAGGACAAGTCTGGGCTGGAACAGTCATGCTGGATTAATGTGAGAGATTAACCTGAGCCCATCTATGCAGCAGCCTTCCAAAGTGTCTTACCAGGATTGTTATTTTAATAAGAGATCCAGAACTATTCTGAGCACCTTTGTCCCTTCCCACCCCCTCCAGGAAATGCTGTCATTGTGGTGCTAAACGGTCCTGGTGGACTGTTCCCACAGTGTCAGGCAATGAATCATGGAAGGAACCAAAAAAGGTTTTTTCTGCAGCAACACTCCCGCTGGGCCTTGTGCATACACCCAGACCTCTAGTATCATATTTAACCATTCATTATATCAATGATATGAAATTGATGAGCTACTGTAGGAGGATATGCATTTCTAAAGCTGGGGGTTGGGATGGTGCAGAGTGCGGGTGGGGAGATGGAGAGAGAAAAGATCCTGTGATCTTCACAGTTTATGTATATAATTAAGACTCCCTTAAATCTGGGCAACTTGACAGCTTAGGTTGATCTCTTTACCTTGCCAACTAAAATGTTCTGCAATTCCCCTGGAGCTGTTGACAGGTTGTTAAAACACAGCAGCATGCCCTCATCTAACCTGCCTCATCTCAAGTCTTTACCGACGGCTCTGGGTCTTTGGCTTCGCCAGGGGAAGGCGTGGCTTTAGCAGAGTGCGCCAAGTTCACAGCCTTGAAGTTGTAGAACACAAGGCGTCAGAGGGGCTGAGCTCCTGTGCACGGGCACAGCGAGCAGGGCCTGGCGTAGGTAGGTAGGAGGAACGCACCTACAAATGTGATGACGTTCATAGACTGAAAAGAGAGGATGTTAGAGGGAAAAAAAGAAAAGCAGGTCAGAGGCTGTAAGAGCTGTAATTTGGGCACATCTGTATATTTCTGTACAGTGAAGGTCACCCTCAGCCCGGGGACATTTGCCTCCAGCAGGCCTTGCTATGGTCCAGTTATCATTTAATTTGAGGAGAGCGTGTAGTCCTGGCTTGAGAAGTTCTGATGATGAAATGGTGATGGATTTGCTGCAGTGAGGTTGGGGTCAATGTGATAACCTTTCGAAATAAACATGGCAGCAAGGAAGAGAAAAAGGAACAATTAAAATAGTTTTTTTTTTTTTCCTAAACAAAACAAAACTAAACCATATTTCAAATCCTTTTCCTGCTGGAATCAAGAACATGTAGACAAAGCCCGCTCTAAAAGTTTACTGCAAATCAGTGTACAGTCATATATGTTAATTTTATAAGAAATAGAGTACAACCTGCACATATAACCCAAATATTATCAAGTCCCAAATGAAGTCGCATTAACGCTAATACTTATCGGGGCAGCCACATAACTTGTGGAACCCAGTGCAAAGTGAAAATGAGGGGCTGCTCATTTAAAAAACAGGAAAGTTTCCATTAAAGGGAATACAATGTGAAGCACTTTCATTTTTTTCTGCAATCTTTCTTTTGACTTCTATGGGGGTGTTTTTAAATGTTTTTCTAAGTAAAGAAAAATTAAGAACTTTATATTTAAATTACCATTCACTTTTATGTTGCATAATGCCTGTTTTAAATGCAAATATAACAGCACTTAGCTTGTATACAGAATCAATGAAATTATGTAATTTAGTTTATATATGTATAAGCATTTCTTTCTTCTAAAATAATGGAAACACAGGGCAAAACTAACTCACTGTTTTTATTTTATGTCTTGATATGTACACATTCCGCCAGCACTCTCTGCCATCTGGTTACTGATGACTAAGGAGATATCGAAAGGTAAAGGACTATGGTTTTCCCTATCTGTTGCTGTCCTTCAGTGTCATGATGTTCAGTGTGAATGGCTGGCTAATACAGGGAATAAACGCAAGAAAGAAAAGATGGGTGCTATACATCGCGCTAGGACCCAAAGGTCTGCCATATCTCAACAGTCTAAATACAAGTAAAAAACAAACAAATTAAAAACAAAAGTTATATTTAAAGAAATACTATGATGGGACAGATATCACAGCTAGTGTGTTGTATTAAGAAAGTAATATAGAGAACTGGAGTAGAGAGAGAGAGAAAGTGGAGAGTTGGAAAGGTCAACACCATCAGTATCATTGTCCTCATCAAATTTTCAACTACAAGAAGTAATAGTCTCTTAGGTGAGAACGTTTGACTCTTGGTTGGGTTTAGAAAAGTAAAGATGGAAAGAAATGCCAAGAGTAGGGTCAAGGTGATGAAAAATTAGGATAGAAAGTTAGTCCTGGACCAGAATTCAAGGTCCTAACTAAGGCATTTTGGCTTAACAATAATGACCATTGTCGTTATTGGTAAGAAAATAGTAAGAATTACCATTTGGTGATTTCCTGCTTCATGCTAGGAACCGTGACCATCCCTTTATATGTATGTATTAATTAACTCCTTCAATTTTCATGACAAGGCATGAGTTAGGTACTGTTAATCAGCCCCTTTTTTTACAGAAGAAATTATGGTAATAACTTGTCCATGGCTTTACATATGGTATAAACAGAGGAGCTAGAGCATTTGGGGAAAAATCACTGGAGCATTCAGAGCAGAAAAATGACAGGTTGGAGGCAGCTGAATATGCTAATACTGTGTAGGACCTATTGGGGTAGAGCTTTCTGGAAGCAGCAGTTCAATCAGCACAACCTTGAAATCACATAGAGGTGAAATTTTGAAAGCATGGACTAGGGAGAAGCAATGCAATTGTAAAAGGAAGAGAAAAGTGGAAGAAAAAATGCAAAGGAAAAATCAGAGATTTGAAGGCTAATTGTCTTGTGTGCTAAGATGTAGCAAAGAATCAAAGACTGTTATCTTTACGGCAAAGGTTGCAGAGTCATGGTCCACTGGCTGAATTTGGTTGACAGACTGTTTTGTTTGGGGAGCTGTTCATAGGATTACTAGTCAACACTTAAAGATTAAAATGTATATAAAAATAGGAAATTTTGGTTAATTATTTGTTTTAAATAGAAAAATTTGGCAGCATGGATCCTCATTTACTTATGGCAGTTGTCAATCTGAGTATCCTTTAGTTAGTTCTTGTTTTCTCCACTTCATGGAGTCCCACTGGGTATGTGTCACTTCTTTTTATTATCTATCTGGCCTCTATTAGGGGCATTTGAATTGTTAATACCTGTTTATGCATATAAATATCTTGTTGAAAAGATTTCATTAGCTGATGTATGTGAAAGTGTTTTGCAAATTATAAAGTAGTATATAAATGTAAGACATTATTAAATTATATTAATGCAACCCCGTCACACTTTGTGAACAAAAGGACCAACCAACAACTCAGTGGAGTAAGGAATTTATCCTGAAGCATCAACTCATCCTGTAAGTCTTCCGTTTGTTTATTCACTTATTCACTTAGTAAGTATTCATTGAGAATTCTACAAGACACTAAAACAATCAACATTTCAATCGACAATTGTCTGTTGTCCACTTAAAATTTTCTAGGTCTAGAGTTACAATGGTGAATAAGGTAGAGAAAGCTTGTGCTCTCAAGGAGCTTATAGACTATAGCAGACAGAATAAGATTGAAATAAACAAGAAAGAAAAATGAAGATAGCCTCCTCTCTCATCAAAATGGTAAGATGATGTCGGAATGTCAAAAAAAATGAGTAATATGAATTTAAAAGCTGAGATAATGCCAGGAAAATGCTGTAAAGAAAATAAAACAGCTGTAAAGCAGAGCGACATGAAGGAGAGTGACCATGGATCTGAGCTGAAACTTGGACGGTGACAAGAAGGCAGTCACGGTGGTGGCACCTTCGTGCAAAAGGCCCAAAGGTTAGATCGAGCTCGGAATGTGTGAGGAACAGAAAGATCAGTGTGGCTGGACTGATGAGGGAAAGAGGACGCTGTGTGAGCTGAGGCTGGGCAGCTGGGAGAGGGCCAGGTCACGCAAAACTGAGAGACCCGGTTTCTCTGCCTAAGTAACTCGCAGTTTAGCGCAGGAGGCAGACACATAAACAAATGTTGACATTATACCACGGCATGATAAATGCTATGATAGCGTCCTACACGGTTGATAAGGGAGCACAGACGATCTGCCGTACCTCCTGGATCTTGGCAAGGGTCTGTGACTGTCCCTGTCACAGACCACCACAATACCACCGTGTTCCCTCCTTCAGTGTGGTTCCAAGGCAACCACCGCTGGCCAGTTAATCGGAGTGCCCCTCTGCACCGGAAAGTGCAGAATGGGCTCCTTGCCTGTAAGTCACTTTGAGCCCTTGGGAAGAAAGGCATTTGGTAAACAAGGCCTGGGATTATCTCAGAGCTTTATGAGATCAAAGCACTTTGCAAACATTAACTAATTGAGCATATCGTGTTGCAGATTGTCAGTACAGTAATGAGTCTCAGTTTAAGCTCTTTCTTTCTTTCTCAAATGCCGGTCTACTCTTTGAAGGTATGACTTCTACATTCACTGCAGGTGACAGAAAGCCTTTAACTGTCCTTCTTCTCCAATCCTAGAGAATTTCGTCTCAGTTTGGGGGGATGGGAGAGTTTGCTGAGCATTAGGTTCCTTCCCCCGTAGTCATTTTGAGAACTTTTTTGTTAGAGATTTCTGTTAATGAAACTAAGACTACAGGATCTATCCCTGTGTGGACCAGGGCTCTCTGTCATGCCCTCTGAACCCAGTGACACCCCTAACCTTGGCTAACGTTCTCACAACTACATTTTGTCACCAGGGAGACTGGGAAGAGCCTAAATAGATCCATCCTTCAGAATCACTCATTGACTAGTTGAAAATACAGGTTCCTGGCACCCTCCCCAGAATTATCGAATAAAAATTCCAGAAATCTACATTTTCTTAAGCTTTCTAGTTGCTTCTTAGGCACATGCAATTGAAAACCACTGTAGCAAAAATCTACTCAATGCTCAGGTAAATTCAGTCCCATTCAGTAAATATTAAGCACCGACCAAGTGCAAGGCACTGATCCAGTAGCTGCTGGGGAAAGAGAAAGAAGGAAGACTCGATTCCAGCTCATGAAATATGTGTTACAGTGAGCAGGAGAGTAAGAAGATGGGTGATTTTAACACAAGATAGGGCATGAGAAAGACATGCAGGGTATAATGATGGTTTGGGTAGACAAGGATGTGTCCCAGTTGTGGGTCAAGAAATGAAGTGTCCCGCCTTTCCAGTGAGACTGTAGAGGCTGATGAAGATTTCAGCTGTCACAGCCTTTGCAGTGAGAGTCCTGGGTCCTGGTGGTGGCTCTGCTACTGCACTGTGTAATCTTGGACAAGTAAGTCACCTAACTTCTCCATGACAGTTTATTCATCTGCGAAAGGAGGTGGCCGGCAAGATGGCTAGAGATCCTTCCTACCCAATAACTTTGCTGCTCTGGGTTTATCTGCCTCAGTGATCTAGGGGTAGGTATTTTGGTTTTTCAGACTGGCTGGATAAAGACTGAGGCGTGGAGCCCTGCTGGCAGGGAGAGCCCTGTGCCAGGTGGAAAGGTGTGTTGAGGTTAGAATCCCTTCGGGCCGGGTTCCCAGACAGGTTTGGCGAGAAGAAGTGCTGCTTGTGTAGTGGCTGTCACTGCTGGTTTCAAAGTTGTTTACTTCTTCCTAAATACTCACGGTAGGGAAAAAAAATGCAGTTCGTTGCTGCCGCTGCCATATGATTTATTATAGAAATAAACAGAAGATTTTCTCGCAAGAAAGGTCAATTACACCTCTATAACTAACGTTGAGCACAAAGGAATAAAAGGCTGAGGAGGAAATATTCTGAGTGGGACTTCTGTCCTGTCCTGGGTATAAGTGGACCTCAAGGACAGGGCTCAGGTGTGCAGAGAGGAGTTCGCCAGGGATTTATCTTGGCAGTTTCTTCTCCCTTAAATTCATTGACCACATTGATCAAGATGATGTTTTTTCCTTCTGTCACGTTAGGGCTCTGTATGGAACGGCAGGGGGACTGTAATGTGAGAATTTACTGTGTTATTTCCTAGCCTCCTAGACAGTGATCGCTGTCCCCCTGGACAAGCAATACCTGTATTTCCTCTACCCTGTGTGACGGCTCCTTTGCAAGAGAGAATAAGGGTCAAACTTTCTGAATTTCTCAAGACACACAGCAAGGTCTTGAAGCCTTTGGACAACTTTCAGAGTTTCTGTGTCAACAATGCAGAATGCCTTGAGGGCAGCGGTGTGCAGATAGATGCTTAACAACTGACTGGAGGGGCCCTGCTTTAGGCGTTTACAGATCTCTCTCATGTAAATATTCCCAGCCTAGCTGATTTCCAGCTGCCAGTGTGAGGTCACTATACTCAGAGTTCGGAGGAAGTGAGTACAGCCAGCTTTAGCAAGCCAATTGGAGCCGACTCCAGCACACTGCTGCTCCAGGGCATTCCTGAGCTCCTTTCCTGAGCAAAACTAGGTTAGCCACTTAGCTAGATCTTTCCTTAACCTTAGATCTTTCCTTGAGAAAGATTTGATTGTAATTACCTCTAGGTACCCAGTGGGCCTGCTAGTACCAGCGATGGAGCTGCTGAGTCCAGTTATTCTGAAGTAAGCACTGCTTGACTGAAGCCAAAAGCCACAGGTGCAGCCTAACCGCCAGCCATGGGAGCCCCTTCTTCAGAAACCTCTTTTCTACCTGGTTCCAGCCACTGCTGTTGTGGGTCATCACGGCTCTGATCCCACTTTTAAGTTCTTCAGAGGAAGCGAGTTGGATATGGGGTGAGGACAGGGCAGGCTGCACATGTACTCAGCATTGTGAGGTTGAGTCTTGGGGAGGACCCAGGAGCAGTCAAGAATGCCCACGCAGGTTCCCTGGGGCGCCCCCGGGAGGGTGTTCGCGACGCTGGTTCAGATGTGGACAGTGCTATGTATAATAGATTCTCTCCAGCTATATTTTCATTTTTTTTAAATTTCAGAGTAAATTCTTATGGAAATAAAAATAAAAGAACATAGAGAGCTCTCAAGTGTAATAAAACCAATATTCCCTTTCTTCTCACCTCCAACTGTATACCCTGGTCTTAGCCACTTTTAACAATTTGGCATGTGTCATTCCAGGTTTTTTCCTACGGGTGTTCAAATGAAGATGCAGGGCTTTTACTGATGTGTTTCTTGTAATACTGTACAAAAATGAGATCATATTATAGACAGTTTAAACCTTGCAGTTTCAATTAACAAGACACATAATGGGTGTCTTTTTAAGTAGCTCATTCGGATCCATATAGCTCATTTATGTCTGATTCCAAGAGCTTAGAAGTGGTGCTATGCAGATGGTTTCATTTCCTCTCCCTATTACAAATATGCTGACAAGCAACTTCATAAGGAGGCGGTAACTGATTAAGTTTGGTGGTTCCTTGGGGGACAGATTATTTGAGTAATCCTGGCCAGCTACTGGCAATGTGCGTGACTTTAAACAAATTATTTATCCTCTTCTTACCTCAATTTCACAGTCTCCAAATTGATTGATAATAATACTATCTAATGTTGCCACAAGGATTAAAAACATTCACGTACATGCTTAAAATAATACCTGCCTCACAGAAAGTGCTCAGTAAATGCCAGCTACTATTCTGTGTACCTTTACGCACTCCTGGTGGCTTACCTGTTTGCTGAGTATGCAGAAGTGAATCAAAATATGCGCAGATGGCTCTGATGAGCTCGAAGCTGGCTCCAGCACCCTACTGCTTGTGAGCAGTTAGAGGGCCATATCTGTAGGTATTCACGTTTTGCATTTTGGTACATAATCCCGAATTGCTCCCAACCCCCAAGGCTGTACGATTTGGAATTCCAACAGCAATGTAAATTGTGCCCCTTGCCAACGCTAAGGATTATCAGTCTTTTAAAATGTTATCAGTTTGTCACCATACATGTTAGGAGGTTTGACTTATCCAAAGAACAAACATCCAGGAACTCTAAGTATTGAAAAGAATCACGGAGTGTCAGGGTGAAGTGGAGATGAGAATCTCTCGTATTCTTTTTGTTGGGGACAGAGATCTTCCTCAGTGAAAGAGATCACATCGTTGCTACCGCACACTTCGCTTTTCTCCAGGTGATGTTTTCTGGTGAAATCCTTATTTCCCCTATTCTTGTCTAGAGCAAATGTGCCTTACCTACAGGTGCGTACAAGTCACAAGTGCTTTGGGATTATTTCACACACACACAGTAGACTCCAGAGCAATAGGAGCTGCCTCAGATGGGAGCAAGGAGGATCCCCTCCCTCTCCAAAGAGCAGATCAAGCTTTGCCAAGGCAGGTTGGCCAGGTCATAATTGTCCTGGCCACAGGCGTAAATTTTCACTTCCATTTTGTAAAGTGGTAGTTGAAGCATGAGAAGAGAGAAAGAACTGTATTTCCCAGCAGCCTGCTCAGAAAGAATAAACTATGTTCACAAACCTTATCCCATGGGGCAATGGTGCACTCAAATGGTTTTTGGAAGTCCAACATCACCCGAGAAAGGAGAACACACTCTGCTGAGACCAAGGTATTGTTTACCAAGTAGATGTGATCCTTTGCCAAGCACTATAGTCTCTTTTCTTATGGGAATGTGGCAATCTCATTCTGGATGATGTAGAACATTAATTAATAAATAAGAAATCCCCAAACTATGGTTTCAGAACAACATACTTAGGAATCATGCATTACAACAAACATAGAATAAAAAATAGAAAGTAAAGTTTTTGGACATTCGATCAAATAAAGTGCCATTTTGCTGAATATACCGTCAGCTCACCTGATTATATATTCTGTTGGAAGCTGAACTGAAGTATCTGAAAATTCAAATAGATGGTAAGAAGCCATAATGTCAACTGTAGGCAAGCATATCTACTTGAAGTGGAGATCTTGCAATTATCCTGAATTAATGTAGACAATTGGCAGGGTATAGCCATAGACAAAAATAAATGTATTTTCTCTGTGCCTTAGATCATCTCTTAAGTACTAGAAGAACAAGTTGGATAAAAAATATACACCAATGACATCTGTCCAAGGCTGGTGACATAAGAGCATACAATGAGGATGGTTCCTTTTACACCTTCCAGAACACAAAAAGGAGACAATTATTCCTTTTCTTTCCATATTTTCCCCCAAATAATTGGATTTAATACCTGTTAAGTATTCACAGATTCACAGCTATACAAGGGTTACTTCTATTTTTCACGCTATATATTCACTGGGAATCAAGAGAGAAAAGCAAGTACGTCATTTAAAATTAAAGAAATATTCCATTTCTGATTTGAGGAAATTAATTTTCTTGGCAAGGGTGGAAAAGGATATTTTATTGGCATGATTGAATGGCTCAAAGCCAGATTTTGCGTGAAAACACACAGAGATTCCTATTTTTAGGGAAAGCGTGAGGAACTTCTCCTTACAGCACAAGGCATCCAATTGCTTTCTCTTTTCCCACAAGGTTGTTATCTCTTTTCCATCCAAAGCCTCCTTTGAAGTCAGTCGTGGTCCAACACAAATAAGAGACAAACTATGGGAGATAAGAATCTAGACTGAGATAAGTAATGGGCTCTGCCTCAGCCTCAGGCGTCAGGCAACCAGAAAAAGCTAAAACTTTTCCAAAATCTACCGAAGCTCAGTAACAAACGTAAGAAATTTTCTTCTCTGAAAAGAAACGGAATCTGAGCAGGGATTTCCGCAACGGAACATGGCATTTTACAATGAGAAACACGTCCTTGTGTCTATTGTAAAATTTTACCTTTCTCTGGTTTTGAGTCAATAACCATCTGGAGAGTGGAAATGAGAGTCCTTTTTAGTTTATGCATGCAAAATTCTAAGTCAGCACTAGTGAAGGAAGTCTTTATTTCTCCCAAACATGTGGGAAGCTCCATCCTCTTCTATACAGAGTTTCACAGACCTATGAACTCTCTGACTCTCTAAAAGGCAACTGAAAAAATATTCAAATGTATTCGGCTAATTTCTTTATCTTGCAAGGGCATCTGAAAAGCTAATCAAAACAAAACATTCTTATTCCTTCAGCCATACCTGCCTACAATGATACCCTGTTGCCCTAATACTTCCTCTGTCTATGTGTAGCTCTATCTCATGGGCTGACACCGAGCTTCTAATCCGTGGAGAACTGAAGCTCGGAGGATGGAAATACATGCACAAATGTAATCCTTATTCATTTACTCAATTCTGGGGAAACGGTCAATGATCTGGGGATTCCTGGCACAATCCTGATGCTGGGGGTGGAAAAATGCATAAGATACATTTCTTGTTATAGAGGGTCTAACAGGAGCAACAGAAATTCAAATAATTACAATGCAATGTGATGGAATGCCATGAAAGGTGCTAATTAATGCTAATGTTTATGAGCTGTGATGTTAAAAACAAAGACCAGTGCCCACTTGAAGGTTTTGCCTTCCTCTTCTAAAGACGGAGCCTCCAGTGTTCATGGTTTTTTTATTTTATTTTATTTTATTTATTTTTTTTATTATTCCAGGGTATTGTGAGGGTACAAACATTCTAGTTACACTTTATGTCTTTGCCTCACCCAAATGCAGGTTAAAGGCGTGCCCTTCCCTCCCTTTAGTGCTCCCCGTGTCCTTTAGTTGTAGATTTGCACCCCCATCCCCCTAATCCCTGGAGAGTATTTCTG